>MQTX01000071.1:203630-235033 GCA_009735665.1 Angiostrongylus cantonensis
AGGAACTGAGGCGGATTCAGCACAGTCCTTCGACAGCCAGCTCGTAGTCTTTTCTCGGGACTTCCTTAATCTACCAGGCACGTTTGGATAGGATTTCGTTCCGAATGTTCTCATCGCACACAGCTAGACTTTTTCTTCGTGGTAGATGACATAAATTCTTTCCAGTCCACGGCTGAATCGAATCTTCGATGGAAGAACGCGGTGATCTGCACCAGTAAAGAATGACGGGACTACCGATGTGTTAAGTAGGCACCTGTTTGTCAGAATGTGGTCGCTCTCCGGATGAGTCATGCCGTTAGGAGATTTCATGTCCAACGGCGGCTTTCTTCTGGAAAAACGAGTTTCTGTAGAAGAATATGTTGCAGGAAGGAGTCCTGAGAGACGGTTTCCATTCCGAATTATTTCTCCTAATCCAAAATTTCCGATTCTGTATTCGCTCTCGATGGCCTTTGCTATTCTGGCGTTGAAGTCTTCGACAACGAATTTATGACATTTCTTTATCATTGCGAATGACTTCCTCCAACTGATAGTAGAACGCATTTAATTCGTACTCATCAGCTGTGTCAGTCGGTGAGTATCAGTTGATGATAATGATCTTATGGTGCGACAGTTGAAGACCGAGGACGGCTATCCGAGGGGAAGGGATCTCGTATGAGTCGACGAGATGGGCAATGGACGGGTGGACGACAAAGCCTACGCCGCCGACATTTCGTGACGGGACCTTCTCTCCACGGATCACGAGGGTTCCGTTGTTTTGTTAACGTGTGTCGGTTCTCTTGATTTTTGTCTCTTGCAATGCGATCACATGAAATTTAGCGCGATCTGCGGCTACAAGAAGGGCGTGAAGATCGGCGTCTGTGGAGAGTGTTCTGGCATTATACGTGCATAGTAAGAAACAATCCTCATGGCGTGTTGTGAGTGTGTTCGTCAGATCCGGTTCCAATGATGTCCTGCGTAACCGGAGATTTCGTGGCCTCTCACTAGTCGTCTCTCCCTCTGACGTCGTAAATGGGAGCACTCATTGTGCGGAGTACGGAGGGTGGCCTATTGCTGATTATGTATCATGATCCTCCGTGAAGTCCTGACTTAACCTTGCATGGAGTATCCAGATCTTCACCACGATGTGGATCGAGTGAGATATGTTTTCGACAACCAATGCTTCGCTCAGTGTTCCTACTAGTTCATTCGGAGGCGATGTTAAAACCGAAATCAGAAGCGAAAATAGGAATGAAGAAATAACCGACCGCTCAAGGTCGATATAGAAGCCGAATCATTAGAATAAAAAATTACATGCAGTCTTTGAGAATAACGAGCGTCAATTCAGTTGACCATCCGTTTTTACAGTTTATAGTTGATATAACTGAAAACCAAGAAAATTTAGTGGTAATTGTCAATTCCATAAAAGTCTGTATTCTTTTACAGCAAATGATCGCTCTGGTTTCTGTTTGTCTACATGCGATGTGTTCCTATAAGCACGAGCATTTTAGAGATTGGGAAGGGGAACAGTTAGAACGAATTATTTATTTTTTTTTAAATGATAAATCGTAGTAGGTGGCTGGTACACCTGCGATAATCCTGGTTCTGTAATTGCTAAAGTGCTAGTGGATAAGTAATGGTTTACGGCTTCATGGAAAGTGGAACATCCTAAGAGTTGAACTGCGATGTACAGCGTGCGTTCATTCTTGATCAGGGTCTCTCAGATCGAGAAAGACTTCGCCATTTCAGTCCGAAAGCTTGGCTTAATTTAAGTGGCAATCGGAAAGCACTGCCATTCATTTTGCAACCTGAGTAGACGTTAGCACGACTTTCGAAGCTTCAGATGAAAAAAAAATTGCTAGGCAAGCAAATCAGTATTCACATAGATATTTCTATTGGACGAGCACGATTGTTCTTGATACATAACGATGACCTATTCATGTAATTAAATGCTACGTTTGACCTTCTTAGTTTCTGCCCACGGAGGCAATCCTTCGTGGTAAGGTCGTCCTGAGAATCAGGAAAACCATATTGACCGGTAGGAGATACCTCACATGAGGAAGATCCTAGCTTTGTCCAACATTATACACATCCGCTATGATATGACCATATTTTGCTCTTACGTGGCCGAAAAAAACATATTCTATCCATTTTAAATAAATATACCTGAACTCCGCTGATCGCCCTCACATGAGGGATCTCGATTCGGCTAATCGTGAGGTTACATAGCGCATCTCCAGATGACGGTTAGGGAATTAATCGTGGACCAAAGCGACCGTATGTTTCCCTGAGACACAGGTGGATCCAGGGATGGACTCCCTGTCTCTGCTGCTCGTATTTACCTCATAATAAAAGAATAAAGGATGAGGATTTCGGCGTTGATCATTTGGCATAAACTTTCTGTATTTGCGACACGTATTCATGCACATGTTTATGGGTTCGTTCTAGTTTATGCGGATTGTATTGAGTCGTTTCGGCCAAAATCCTGCAATCAGGTGAACGGGAAGTATATGGGAGGCGGTTAGGAGCCGCCTCCAACAAATAAGCTCCATGTCCACTCTGGTAGAGAATGGCAACGGCAGCGTTGGATAAGACGAGTGCGGAGAGGCTGCTAAAATCTCAGGTGCAACAGAAACGGCCTGGATTACAATGAACTAAGGTGACTACCTGTACTTACAATGTACGTACTCTTGCATACGAGTATACGATAGAGCACTTGATCATGAAAGCAAGAAGGATAAGGTATGACGTCATCGACTTGACCGAGACGAAAAGATGTCATCCTTTTACCGCCGTCTATGACAACGGAGAAGAACTGTTTTTCGGAACATGCGAGAGTAGAGGAGTCGGCGGAGTCGACGTTCTCGTCAACACGAGTTTCTTCATGAGCATCAATTCACTCCAACAGCTTACAATCCGAATCGGAGGTTTGCGATTAAAAAGACATGAATCAATACCGGCTTTGACAATCTTGGTCGTTTACGCGCCGACATCAAACTATGACGAAGAAGAAGTTAAAGCGTTCTATGAGGACTAGGAGAAGTTCTACAGAGAAGACCATACATTCTTCAAGGCCATCATTGGAGATTTTAACGCTAAGATTGGACAAAGAAGAACGTTTGAAGAACGTCACAATGGGACCCCGGGATTAGAATGGAACGAATAGTGTGAGCGGCTGTCCGAATTTATCACGACGACTAAGACCATCTATGGCAACTCGCAATTCCAGAAGCCCCACCCTCAACGCTGGACGTGGGAGTCTCCCAATGGAGACTGCCATAATGAAATAGACCACATCATAGTAAATAGAAAGCTTTACCTTGCCGAAGTCGCTGTTCTCTCAAAATTCTCTACGGGACCAGACCATCGCCTCTTTCGTGCAAAACTTTATTTCTCGCGAAAAGGAGAGAAAGCCTCCAAATTCAAAAAAAAACTATGTCTCGGAACCACTACAAACACATTATTCAATTCGCTAGTCGGCTGTTGGAAAGATACAGTTCTCCAAAACATCGACGAAGAATACGATCGGCTCATTCGACATTTTCACGTTAGCGCTGTGATAGCTGAGATCTCGAAGGTCACCAAGAGGCGTCTATCTCCAGAAATACACGATCTGACGCGCCAGCGTGGAACCGCACGAGCTACTGGCAACCGCAAATTAACGTCCAAACTTGCAAAACAATGCAGACGGGCGATAAAAGATCTTAAAGAGAGGTGAACAGCAGTTATGGTTGAAGCAGCAGAGGCTGGGAAATGCATTCGCAATTCCCACCGAAGCTTCGCTAACTACAAATCCAAAATTATTGCACTCCGACTCCCAGACGGAACAGTTACAGCATCCAGGAAGGTAATGAAGAAGATTATTCACGAATATTACTCAGATCTCTTTGATAGCCACGTCCAGCTTTCGTCATATGAAATAAAAGAAGATGGATATGTTGTAATACCGGTTCTCCCTTGCGGAATCCGACAGGCTATTTCGTCGGTGGAAAATCGAACAACACCAGACCAGGTCCGGATAGGATAACATCTGAGCAATTGAGCAACGATCCACCTGTCTTCGTAAACACACTGGGCCCGCTGTTCACACGTTACCTGTACGAATGCAATGCCCTACTCAGTGGAAGACCAAAAAGACCGTGCTATTGTTCAAGAAGGGTGACCCCTACGATATCGGCAACTATCTCCCAATCTGTTTGCTGCTTGCCATCTACAAACTTTTCACTCGAGTCATCCTAAACAGAATTGAAAGAATGCTGGACAAAGGGAAGCCATGTGATTGAGCAGAATTTCGAAAAAGATTCAGTACCATGGCCTACATCCACACGATAACAAGACTCATCGAAGTATTGTTGGAGTACAATAGACAGCTCTAACTCAGTTTCATCGGGTTAAGGAAGTTCTTTTACTCAATTGAGATAAAAGGAGTCATGGAAGCTCTTGATAGTCAGAAAGCCCTACTCAGTATATAAAGATTCTTCGTTAATTGCACAAAAATTTCACTACTTAAATATCACCATTCTGCAACGATTTTAAAATCGACGTCAGAAAAGGTGTTTGGTAAGGCGGTACCATCTCGCCAAAATTATTTACAGCAACCCTTCAGAAAGTCATGCGAACAGTGGAATGGGATAATATGGGAGTGAAAATCGATGATCGGCAATTAAAACATCTTCCCTTTGCTGATAACATCGTCCTTATAACAGCAAACAGCGAAACGGAACGTATGCTTACCGGCTTTGATAAAGCCTGTGGAAAGATTGGTCTTCGACTAAATCTCACAAAACGACGTTTATAAGGAATAGATTGGTTTCCTATGCGCCATTCACGCTCAACGGAAACATGTCTCCGAATACTTTAGTTACGTCTATCTAGGTCGGAAAATCAACATGTTGAACGACTTAGCTCCATAGTTGAGTAGAAGGAAACGAGTGGCCTAGGGAGTTTTCAGGAGCGTAGATGTTGTAGTGAAGAGAGCAAAGAACATCCGATTCCGTGGCAACCTGTTCGACTCAATGGTATTTCCTGCCTTAACGGATGCATCAGAAACCTGGTCACTGTGTGGGCAGGGTGGAATGTCACTCAGCGTTATTGAACGCGCAATCGAAAAGACGATGCAAGGAGCATTCCGTTTTCCACAAGTAAAGAAAGGATCCGAAGCTGTGACCTAAATCAACGATCAAAAATCAATGATGCCGTTCTGTACACCAAACGGTCGAAGATAAGGTGGGCCGGACACATAATGCGTATGAATGACAACCGATGGACAGGAGCCGTTAGTGATTGGATTGATCAGGATGTCAAGCGCACTGCAGGAAGACCACCGACACGATAGTCAGAGTTGTTCACGAAAAGCCTAGCAGAAGGATGTGATGCTCAACGAGACTCTAGAGCGAGCAGAACCCACTGAGCTACTGTTGTACGGGACAGGAAAAATGGAAGATTGACTGATGCCCGTTCGAGCCCCTCGACCATCAACGGGAGTACTGGTGGAACATGTTATAACTGGACTTGAATCGAATTTTATCGAGAAAGTAAAACCTTTAGAATTTACAGTTTTTTCTTTACACTTTCTTTGAGGATAGGAAAAGTGAAGAATATAAACAAGAGGACAGAATTTTTTTCTAAGTTGAACGGGATGTTGGTCGAATATATCGTTGTCGTTTCCCGCTACTGAGTTTCAATTAAAATCTTAAGTTTCTGTAAGCTTTCTGAGTTTTCACAACCTCAAGTTTTCTAATCATTCACAAATAATCAGCAGTGGTCGAAAAATCGGTACTATAGTGTAGTTATCAAATAAGGTTACAATCTCACCAGCTAATGATTCTGATAGTAGTGTTTGACTCCTTCTATAGGCTCACAGTAGTAAGTACTTTAGTACGGTTTACTGGTCTACTCTTTAGACCGTAATGAAGCATACCGGAACGCAAGATCACGTGTGGAATTTTTATTACTAAGATTTTTCTGCCATTAAAAAACTTTTACCTATTGAACATCGAATGACTCCTGCGTGCACCATTAACGTACACATTTGTCTCAGTCGTGTGCAAATGTACCTTAAGAGGTTCATTTCGTGCTGGTTACGTACTGCGCGTCATGCTTCCTTTTGGGATTTTCACTAAAAATTACGACTATCGGGTTGGTAGTCTACCTGCTCCGTGCTTGACATGTGGAAACAAGTCATCAACGGCTGTTCTCCATCTATTGACGTTAAGAGGCGTCACGTCTCAGACCCACATGATTTTCCACATTTAAGTTCCTGAGATAGCGTCGCTGAGTTTTGATCGCCGAATAAGACTGAAACTTCCGATTCCTTCTCTCGATTACATAATAACGAATACTTTCACTAACACCGTCTGCATTGTGCACTGCATAGTGCTGAGTAATTTTTCATCCTGCTTGTAGTGAGGTTTTCGAAGCGTACGTCCGAACAAGAAGAATGATTGAGTTAAAAAGGTGGATAACGAATCGAATGTTTTTTGCCCGCTTCACTACATTCTCAGTGCTATTGATTGCTCCCTATGTCGCTTGCTTGTTTGTTCTCAAATCTGATGCTTGGTGGTTCTTCATGTTGACTTCTGGGCCAAGATGCGCACGGCTGCTGGAGGTATTCGTTCCATTGAGGGTTAATTAAGGATTCGAAACAGTTGTTTTTGGACACAGTCACTGTCCTTGTAAGACTCAGTCACAAAGAAATCATTCCACAGGCGTTATAGAGATCGCTCATCATTGCTTCCGCATGGTTAATGCATGGCGTTTTTAGAACGAGGCAAGGATGGTATAACTGTCGAGGATCGGTTGTTATTCCCTTTTTGTCTCATTACAAGAAGTTTTCCAGCGTAGTTTTTTGGCGAAGAGATATCGCCTTGTTGTATTCCTATACTTAAGTCGGCGTTAACGCAGTTATTGAAGAGATCCACAATGGAAATTGTGCATCATTCTCTCCATTACCTTTCTTGAAATTGTGATTGCTTCTGGGTGGTTTTCCTAGTTCTACCACTAGCGGGGTATCGCTAGGCGTTACAGATTTGTTCCAAACCTCTGCTGCTTAATCGATATTGCTGCTCTTCTCTTCTTAAGATCTCTTGTTGCCTTCGTGAGAAACATAATTATAGAGAGAAAAGTAAAGCAAAGGTGCGAAGCATCTTCAGTGCAAGAACGGGATCGACATGTATGAATTTATATGAAATCAAGAGCGGAAAGAAATGAAATGCCAAGTAGATGGGGCGGCACAATGATTAAGGCGTCGGAGTCTAGGTGTTAGCATGAGGTGCAACTAATAAACAATATGTTTTGATTCATGACAAATGTTCAGCTTTTTAGTTGATTAATACTTAGTTGATTACTCGGACGATCCGTCTTTACCATCCGTGCGCTCGTCAGCATATTCCCCATTCGTTTCTTTTCGTGGCAACTGTCGCCCATGATTGTAGCTCTATTCGAGCATGGCGGATCGTGCGAGTCTCATACCGTAATTTGTAAAACAAATTCAGTTGCGAGAGCAACCGACGGGTATTACTTAAGAACATGTCCGCCCAACGAGTAGGTGGCCGTCCTAGGGGAGGCCTGTGTTCTCATAGAGTCTACACTACAGTTCTCTTCCTCCATCTGTCGTCTTTTCTTCTTATTCTGTGACCGACCCATCTGTTTCACCAGCGCTGTGTATTTTCTTGGTTCTCGAAAATGAGATAGATTTCGTAAATCGCAATTTCGATTTCATGCTAGATAATGAGTGTGCCATTTATATTTCAAAAGAAATTATTCGAACGCAGTACGTAGTAGTCTTGACGTGGGTGAATTATCAACCCAGGTCTCTGAAGAATAACAGGACGATGGGAGGACCGTTGTATCGAAAAGATGAGCGCGGATTTTCAGATCCTTCAATTGGTCGGTGGCTTCTCTGAGGGGCCCGAATGCGGTGCAAGCTGATCTTTTTCTACCTAATTCTTCCTTCATGTCGTTTTCCGTGTTCATTTATCGCTCAAGATATGCATACGAGGTGGTTCCTCTAATCAGAAAACTATCCATTTCGAACTACTCGTCTTCACAGCATAGGTTTTTTTCATGGACAGGGTCTTCTTCCGATTTACGCGTAGTGAGATCCCTTTCCCGCTTCCTTATGCTCGCTGATTATCGTCTCCGCTTCGTTGGTAGTTTTTGAAAAGATGACAGTCTCGTAGGCTAAACGAAGATAATAAATCGCTGTTTCCTTGACAAGCACATACGAGCTCGTTACTTTACTATTATTCACAAAAACGTGATGTTTCGGCTCGTTTCTTCCTATTTATCGCCTAGAAAAGTCATGTTAACTGCATCCATTCATCTAAACACCTACATAACCCTAACAGAACAATTTCTATGAGCCCTCCACTAAGTTTGTCACGAGTGTATCAACAGTACAGAGTTCACCTGATGCGAAATGCCTCTCCTTCGCATTAAAATATAGTTCGGGAAATTGTGTTAAATCACGCGGGAACACGTGCGATTACTCTGTGCGATTACTTTTTTGGATTCTTGAAGTTAATCCAGAATGCTTCGAGAATTTTGAGCGCAGAGGATTTTAATTCGTGCGCGAGGATACTAACCTCTACTCTAAAATTTTCACAGTTATGTTTCTGTGTCCTATTCACTACTAGAGCAGTATTTGTCCGGTTTAGCTTAAGTTTATCGACTAGGCGTTCTCTTATAAGGACGCACAGCGCTCTACCCATTTTGTCATTGTATTCGCCCCGCATATTGTAAGAAATCAGACAAACCGCACCCGAACTCAAGCGATCACCGTCTCTAACTTGAGAAGAAACTATGCAATTTTGAGCTAGACATAGATGGTCACACAGTCAGTTACAAACGAGCTGACGTCTGAGAGTGATCGGTGATACTTCAATCATCGTTGCCGAATTCTGTAGACCAGCCTTTTTTAAACGTTTTATAGTTGCACTTATTTCGCTGGAAATGACGGGGTAGGATAAACAGGATTTACTCCCAGTAAAAATAGGAACGTGGTGTTTCCCATACATCAATACCGAGGCCCTACCGTAGCTATTCGAAATGGCTGTTTGCTACACCAATTTCAGGGATTCTTCCTTCTGCTCTGTTCCTATGCACGTAATGGTGGCTGGCCGAAATATGTTTCTCACAAGAGCGTTGGCCATTTGGTGATATATACGGTTTCACCTAAGATAATTGGATGGTCAAAGATGAAGGCTAGATTTCGTTAGGTTTTCCTCGAGTAAAACAGTTTTAGGAAGGTGTTTAACTAACTAGATTGCAGTGAACTTGACATTTGGAGACTGAGCAAGAAGGCAAAACATGCTGAAAGGTCACCTTATTGTGAGTGAAGAGTGAAGTAAAAACTCATTTGTGCTTATCAAGAAAACAACGATTTACTATTCAGTGCCTAGATAAATAGAAAGTCGGGCCCAAAAGTTACAGTAAAATAAGTGGTTCCCTTAGGGAGCCCCTGATATCACAGTGTTGGTAGCGGCGACTACAGAGAGGCCGCTAACATCTTAGGGCCATTGCAGGCTGCCTAAATCTCGGAGGATCGAAATGTCAATCTGCGTCTGCAATGCGCGCACATTTGCATCTGAATCCTCAATAGACGACTTGATCATGAAGGCTAGGAGGATAAGGTACGACGTCGGGATGGCCGAGACGCTCTCCATCCATTCAACGTCAAATATGAAATTGGAGTAGAACTGTTTCCCAGAACATGCGAGATTAGAGGAATCGGTGGCGTCAGCATTCTTGTCAACGCGGGTTTAACCATGTACATCGATTCACAAGGAAAACTAAAAACCTGGGTAGGAAGTTTGCGCTTGAAGATGTGTGGATGAATATCTGTTTCTGTACTGTCGTCTTCTACACATCGACAGCAACCTATGACGGAAAAAAGTCGAAGCGGTCTGTATGAACATGGGAGAGTTCTACAGGGAAGACCATACATTGTTCAAGGTCATCATTGGAGATTGCGACGACAAGGTCGAACCCAGAAAAACGTTTGCAGAACCCTTACCTTAGAACCTACGATTAGAATTGAGGGAGCAGGGAGAGCGGTTGCTTGAGTTGGTTATGAAGACCATGACCATTCGTGGTAACTCGCAATTCCGAAAGCCACACTCTCAACGCTGTGCTTGGAAGCTTCCTAATGGAGCGTATTGCGAAAAAACTGGAAACGTCATACTAAATCGAAGACTTTGTTTATGCGATGTTGCTGTTAGTCTAATGTTCTACAATGGATCAGATAAACACCTGCTTCATAAAGGATTCTATTTCTGGCGAAAAAAAGAGAAAGCCCTTAAGCTCAAAAACAAAGAAATCTCAAACCAGCATGAGCTGGCATTTAATCAGATTATTAGCATGCTCATGAGGTGATCTCGTTATCGATAAATTTAGTATTAACATGGCCGGAACACGGCCGGCTAATTCAGCATCTTCGCGTTAGCGCTATAAAGGCTGCGACGTCTAGAGTCACTCATAGATGCCTATATTCGGAAACACTAGAGTGCCATGCCAACCTGGAGCTCCACGAGCTGTAGGTAGTCACCAACCTACGTTGAAACTCGCAAAGCAATCCAGAAAGCGTTAAAAGAAGATCATGAATAGAGGACAGCAGCAGTTATCCGAAATCCGACGGTCTGCTTTGTAAGTGAAAAGTAGAACTACGTTTGCTCAGGATAAGGATTCTAATATTCTAAAAGGTTGTCACTCCACAAACATTTAACGGTATTTATAATTAAATAAGATAAATTCTAGAAGTTTTCTACAAGTAGCAGCAGAATCTACACGCATTTCCGAACAGCTTCATAAATGGTGCATGTAAAGAAGCGAAGCGAATTGAAAAAGTGCTGGAGCCCACACATTAGGGAAAAGCGGGTTGTAGATCCATAGTCGATGTACTTGTAGAAATTATTTGAGATCATTAAAAATTGACTTGCTCTGTGAACTGAGAACTTCTGTTCACGGATATTTCCCGTTCTGCATATAACATGTAGGTAAGATTAATATGCCACCTTTGCCACAGCCAACAAAATTCATGATTGGGTCCATGAATAGAAATGAAACAAGTCAAAAATCAAACCATCCGATTGACTCCATAGTGATTGCAAAATACTTTTGATCTAAAATAGTAAAGCCTTTGGAAAGAAGTCACAAAAAACGAGCATGTTTGCTTTTTGTCTGGCCACTTTGTCAGTTGCCCGGTGATTATTTCAAAAAAGTGGAAATGAAATACAAAAAAGCCTGAATTATAACTTATTCCAGTAAGCCGACTTTAATTTTGTACTATGATATAAAATGAATGTTACACACAATATGGATTTCTCTTCTACAGATTACCTGTTTCTAAAGCATTTTCCGCATGTTCCGACAGATGCGCGTTAAGGGCACGTGTGGCTCACTAGTCGGAGGCGCCCTGCAACACAAACGTGGAATCGGTCCTCGCGTTCATGGCCCACCAAGCTTTCCATTTTTCTGAAATCGGTAAATAGGTAGCGGAACTGTCTGAGAGGATACTGGCAGTTGTTCGATACGTCGGTAGGTCACCGCGAGCCAAATATGTAAATTGTTTGTAAATTGTGTAAATTGTAAAGGCCAAATATGCATTCAATCACCTCCAAACGATGCTTAATGAAGTCGAATGCTTGGCGCATCCCGCAGGGATTGATGAACGCTGAGAGCTTTTTTTCGTACAGTTTAGTATGCAGGTAGATATGACTTCGGCCAAAAAGCGTGGATTTATAAAAACAAATAGAAACCGAGTCTCCAACATTTGTTCAACTGATGAATTTTTTAAAATGGTGACCATAAGTTTTTTCCCGTTTCACGGAAAGGATAAGTAATCGCAGACTCAACAAGCACTGTTCCGTTCACATCGTCCTGTTATCATATAGTTTTCTAATGGCGGATGCGAAATCCGCACCGTTACCTGTAAAACAGCTGCTGTTGCGAGTACAGCTGTTTCACTTAGTTACGAACATGTCCGCGCAACATGTTGGTCGAACACGTCCGCGCAACATGTTGGTCGAACACGTCCGCGCAACATGTTGGTCGAACACGTCCGCGCAACATGTAGGTCGAACACGTCCGCGCAACATGTTGGTCGAACACGTCCGCGCAACATGTAGGTCGAACACGTCCGCGCAACATGTAGGTGGCCGCCCTGGGGACACCTGGATCCTCGTGGAGTCCACTCCATAGTTCCTTTCGCCCACTTATCGTCCGTTCTTCTCATTACATGGCACAGCCATCCGTATCTCCCCATTGTTGTATTTTGCTGTGGATCATGACGACGAGACTGATTTCCGTGGTCAGAACTTCCCATTCAGACAAGACATTAAGTGCGCCTGTCATGTTTCAGAAGACGGCACTCAGGACCTGTTTGAACAGTACACAGCATTTTTAACGTCTATCCACTTATTATTTACTACCTAATCGCCTTTTATGGTTGGCTGTCATGTGAAATATGCAGATATCTTAGCACCATTGTAGTCGTATTCCTGACGTGGTTGAAGTATCAACACACTCCATTGCTACATAACAAAGCACTGGGAGGTATGCCGAGCTGAAAAGGTGAGCGCGACTTCCTGGTTCCTTCAGCTGGTTGGTGGCTTGATTGAGAGATCCGAAAGCGGCCTAAACTGCTGTCCTTTCTCTGGCTAATTCCTCCTTCATATCATTCTCCATGTTCACTGAACACCCAAGGCATACGTAAAAGGTGGTCTTTTTAATCAATGAACCATCTAGTTTGATCTCTTTGTTTTCGCAGTATGGGGTTTTCATGAGCTGGGTCCTCTATCGATTTCTGCGTAGTTCGACCCAATTTCATTGAGCCCACCAGTCCATGCTTCGTTGGTACCTCTTAAAAAGATGATGATGTCATGCGCGAAATTACGATTTTATAGGCCTTTTCCATCAATAAAGACGGCCTTCGAATTCCATTCTAATGTCATCATTGTCCACTGAAGTGCGGCACTAAACAACTCTGGCGATTCTGTGGCGTCTTGTCGAACTGCTTTTTCCGGTAACGGCAACTATCTTCCAATTTTCTCACTGAATGTCGTCTATTAACTTCACTCGTGTCGTTCTAAGTAGGATTGACATACGCTAAACGAAAGACAGCCATGTGAGCAACCTGCATTTAAAAAGGGATTCTGTACGATGGAGTATATCCACACGATAGCGAAATGATTGAAATATCATGAAAATACAAAGACTGCTTGTCTCACTTTCAGCGATTTAAAAAATGCTCCTGACCCAGATGAGATAGCAACAGCCATGGAAGCCTTGGGCAGTCAGGGAGTTCCTACACAGTATACAAAGATTCTTTGTGAACTGCACCAAAATTTCACAACCAAGCTATCACAATTCTACAACGATATTAACACCGACGTCGAAAGAAGGGCTAGGCAAGGCGATACCATCTCGTCAAAAATATTTACCGCCACCCTCTAGAACGTCACGCCAACACTGGAATGAGACAACATAAGAGAGAAATTCGACGGTCGGCAATTGCACCATTTTCGCTTTGCTGGTGAAATCATTCCTAGAACATCAAACATTAGCCAAGGAGAACGTATGTCCGCTGACTTTGATAAACCCTGTGGAAAGATTGGTCTTCGACTAAATCTAAAGAAAACGATGTTCATGAAAAACGGATTGGTTTCGTATGCCCCATTCACGCCCAACCGAACGAATGTCTCTGATTGCTCCAGTTACATCTATCTAGGTCGGAAAATCAACATGATTAACGACTTAGCTCCGCAGTAGAGCAGAAGGAAACGAGCAGCTTCATGATTATTCGATCTTGCGATGCCGCCTATCGTAACGTGTATGGTCAGAAACTCAGTGGTCCATCGACGTGTCGAGTCAATGATACTATCCTCCCCAACAGGTCTCGTACCAATTTTCCGAACCAGGAGGGATAGAAGGCTTGGTTAACCATGTCGCGGGATTGACCGCAGGTTATGGCAAGGCACCTCTGACCACTGTGTTGTACAGGGGCTTCGTTGAAACATGAAAAATATGATTAAATCGCCCAGATATAAAGTACAAAGGAAAAACCGGTACCAATATACATGTTTGGGTGGTATTCACAGTTTTACCTTAGGTAATGGAAACCTACAGAGCGCAGTTTTAAGGCTGTAGGGCAGTTGAGCAAAACATACGATACCTTTGATCAATCGTTTAATCAAAACGAATGGTCGCAGGAATGCCAAGTATCTATTTCAATCGGCCCTTTCATGACCTTATCAGTTGGATTCATCATCTGACGTTGGCAACGGTGCTAAGTCCAGTGGTCAGCTGTATACTTTACCCAGCAAGTCAATAATACCGCAAAGGAAACCTATAGCTACATCTTCCTTTCCTTGAGTAGTTATTTTGGTAGCATAGTTTTTCATTATCGTGATTTTTTTCGTTCACTGTTCACAATCCATTCGGCTAATCTCTCATTTCAGCCGATATCAGTTGCAGATTAATGTATTGGTTTATGAATTACATTCACCTAAGTGTGGTTCTGTGTAATCTGCCATGTTTGACACTTCAGAAGATGATGTGACGCTCGATCGTTGCGGTTAGTGACCAATGACTGTTTGATTCTTGTAAATTGGCATATTTCAAATCACTAAAGCGAGAACGTCCGTAGCCAGCTTGTCTAACACTTCTTCACGCTTGTCCACTCGGAAAAACCGAGGTTCCAAGACTGGAAAAATCCAAGATGGCTTGCGTTTCTGTAAAATAACTAGTAATGATTTGCACTAGATGATTGTTTGTTTTTAAAGGAGTAGAAACCATCGTCGACATATGCTGCGCAACAGATGACCCCAATGAGTCCATAATAACCATTAGCAACAAAGTCTGCTTTTAATACATCAATCAACATCATCCTTACTAAATGATAACACAGCGTTAGGGTTTGTTTGGTCAGATTTTAACGAAATAATGCGGTTCGGTTATAGCCCTAAAATCAATGGGAGTTGTAGAGTTTCCACGTCGCCATTACAGTGAAATCCACATGAAATCCACAGGCATCCCGCGCAAATCGTAAATATCTTAGGAAAATTCCGGTTCTCAGAAAAATTGGAGCGTTCTAAAAAGAGCAGAGAGGAACTTAAGGAAACGGCAGAGTACGAAGCTGAATTTCTTTTTAATATTGATAAATCATTGTTAATACAGGATTGAACACATTTTCAGCATACTTGGAACAGATTGGTGTAGAGTTTCAAGAAAGGGTAGCTGCTAAGAACGTTTGCTAATTGCTAAAAATTTCCAAGTTTCTTTTGTCTCACAAACCCATTTCGTAGTGAGTTAGCTTCTTTTGTTAAACCCTATCTCGACTATTGCTATTAAAGTTCGCACTGGCGAAGTATCAGTTAATGAAGTGATTGGTGTGCAATACGGCCGAACATCAAGTCTTCGAAAATCTCAGTTAAGTACTTCCATTTCTTGGACGACTTTCTATCAGCTTATAGAAAACAATGTCGATCCTGAGAAAATATTCTTCTCCGCTTAATGTCAAATTGTGTAAGTCCTGGGATTCCCCTTCGTTGGTGAGTTGCATATTTCCACAAAAGAGGTCCAGTTCTACACTTAATCCTATGGATAAGAAATGGAATAAATTATTTTGCGCAGTAATCTAATGTTCCTAATTACTTCTGGAATCTCCTAGTTAGTTTTTTGATGTCCTTATTATTCACTATTTATAAGAGGACAAAGGATAAAGCTCTCGGCGTTGAAGGGAGATCCGTGGTCCGAAAACTCTAGGAGGGTTATCCCAACATTCGAAACGGATTCCACTCGACTGACCTTGAACGGCATTTATAATTGGCGAAGATAAATTCTACAAAAACTCCAGCTAGTATTCGAACCTATACACATTTCCAAGCAGTTTCATGAATGAAGGATGCAAAGAAGCGAAGCGAATTGAAAAAGTGCTGGAGCCCACACATTAGGGAAAAGCGGGTTGTAGATCCATAGTCGATGTACTTGTAGAAATTATTTGAGATCATTAAAAATTGACTTGCTCTGTGAACTGAGAACTTCTGTTCACGGATATTTCCCGTTCTGCATATAACATGTAGGTAAGATTAATATGCCACCTTTGCCACAGCCAACAGAGTTTATGATTGGCTCCATGAATAGAAATGAAACAAGTCAAAAATCAAACCATCCGATTGACTCCATAGTGATTGCAAAATACTTTTGATCTAAAATAGTAAAGCCTTTGGAAAGAAGTCACAAAAAACGAGCATGTTTGCTTTTTGTCTGGCCACTTTGTCAGTTGCCCGGTGATTATTTCAAAAAAGTGGAAATGAAATACAAAAAAGCCTGAATTATAACTTATTCCAGTAAGACGACTTTAATTTTGTACTATGATATAAAATGAATGTTACACACAATATGGATTTCTCTTCTACAGATTACCTGTTTCTAAAGCATTTTCCACATGTTCCGACAGATGCGCGTTAGGGGCGCGTGTGGTTCAGTAGTCGGAGGCGCCCTGCAACACAAACGTGGAGTCGGTCCTCGCGTTCATGGCCCATCAAGTTTTCCATTTTTCTGAGGTCGGTAAATAGGTAGCGGAACTGTCTGAGAGGATACTGGCAGTTGTTCGATACGTCGGTAGGTCACCGCGAGCCATTGTGAAGGCCAAATATGCATTCAATCACCTCCAAACGATGCTTAATGAAGTCGAATGCTTGGCGCATCCCGCAGGGATTGATGAACGCTGAGAGCTTTTTTTCGTACAGTTTAGTATGCAGCTTGATATGACTTCGGCCAAAAAGCGTGGCTTTATAAAAACAAATAGGCACCGAGTCTCCAACATTTGTTCAACTGATGATTTTTTTAAAATGGTGACCATAAGTTTTTTCCCGTTTCACGGAAAGGATAAGTAATCGCAGACTCAACAAGCACTGTTCCGTTCACATCGTCCTGTTATCATATAGTTTTCTAATGGCGGATGCGAAATCCGCACCGTTACCTGTAAAACAGCTGCTGTTGCGAGTACAGCTGTTTCACTTAGTTACGAACATGTCCGCGCAACATGTTGGTCGAACACGTCCGCGCAACATGTAGGTCGAACACGTCCGCGCAACATGTAGGTGGCTGCCCTGGGGACACCTGGATCCTCGTGGAGTCCACTCCATAGTTCTTTTCGCCCACTTATCGTCCGTTCTTCTCATTACATGGCACAGCCATCCGTATCTCCCCATTGTTGTATTTTGCTGTGGATCATGACGACGAGACTGATTTCCGTGGTCAGAACTTCCCATTCAGACAAGACATTAAGTGCGCCTGTCATGTTTCAGAAGACGGCACTCAGGACCTGTTTGAACAGTACACAGCATTTTTAACGTCTATCCACTTATTATTTACTACCTAATCGCCTTTTATGGTTGGCTGTCATGTGAAATATGCAGATATCTTAGCACCATTGTAGTCGTATTCCTGACGTGGTTGAAGTATCAACACACTCCATTGCTACATAACAAAGCACTGGGAGGTATGCCGAGCTGAAAAGGTGAGCGCGACTTCCTGGTTCCTTCAGCTGGTTGGTGGCTTGATTGAGAGATCCGAAAGCGGCCTAAACTGCTGTACTTTCTCTGGCTAATTCCTCCTTCATATCATTCTCCATGTTCACTGAACACCCAAGGCATACGTAAAAGGTGGTCTTTTTAATCAATGAACCATCTAGTTTGATCTCTTTGTTTTCGCAGTATGGGGTTTTCATGAGCTGGGTCCTCTATCGATTTCTGCGTAGTTCGACCCAATTTCATTGAGCCCACCAGTCCATGCTTCGTTGGTACCTCTTAAAAAGATGATGATGTCATGCGCGAAATTACGATTTTATAGGCCTTTTCCATCAATAAAGACGGCCTTCGAATTCCATTCTAATGTCATCATTGTCCACTGAAGTGCGGCACTAAACAACTCTGGCGATTCTGTGGCGTCTTGTCGAACTGCTTTTTCTATTGATATGGCAAGAGGTCGATAGAAAAGCTGCGTTTTCATAGCGCAGTTCCGATATCAGTCAGATAGAGTTCTTGTGTAGGGCGGGTTATCCACGACCGTTGATAGAGTTCTATTCGTTTGGCACTTTCAAACGTTTTTTTGAAAGCAGAAAATGTCAGGGTGCAAGTGGTTTTAGCAACAGGCTCGACAACCTTGGAAACGCCTTCCATGTTGCCCATGCAGCAAAATCGCTGCTGAAGTCCTGCTTGCTCAAGTGATTGCGCTCCATCCAATGTCTTTGATATGCGTGACAAGACAATCTCCGTCAAAGGTTTGTGGAAGACACGCAAAAAGTACATTGGGAGCAGTTTGCGAGGAATGTTTACAAATTGTGGTTTCCAGCTCTGAGTAACATTCGGTGATGATGAGAGGCTTTAGGGTTCTACTTCCTTTCATGTTTTCTATCGTAACTTGAACGTCAGTGGCGGGAATTCCAGATAGTGTGCTTTTCGGTAGCGGCAACTATCTTCCAATTTTCTTACTGAATGTCGTCTATTAACTTCACTCGTGTCGTTCTAAGTAGGATTGACATACGCTAAACGAAAGACAGCCATGTGAGCAACCTGCATTTAAAAAGGGATTCTGTACGATGGAGTATATCCACACGATAGCGAAATGATTGAAATATCATGAAAATACAAAGACTGCTTGTCTCACTTTCAGCGATTTAAAAAATGCTCCTGACCCAGATGAGATAGCAACAGCCATGGAAGCCTTGGGCAGTCAGGGAGTTCCTACACAGTATACAAAAATTCTTTGTGAACTGCACCAAAATTTCACAACCAAGCTATCACAATTCTACAACGATATTAACACCGACGTCGAAAGAAGGGCTAGGCAAGGCGATACCATCTCGTCAAAAATATTTACCGCCACCCTCTAGAACGTCACGCCAACACTGGAATGAGACAACATAAGAGAGAAATTCGACGGTCGGCAATTGCACCATTTTCGCTTTGCTGGTGAAATCATTCCTAGAACATCAAACATTAGCCAAGGAGAACGTATGTCCGCTGACTTTGATAAACCCTGTGGAAAGATTGGTCTTCGACTAAATCTAAAGAAAACGATGTTCATGAAAAACGGATTGGTTTCGTATGCCCCATTCACGCCCAACCGAACGAATGTCTCTGATTGCTCCAGTTACATCTATCTAGGTCGGAAAATCAACATGATTAACGACTTAGCTCCGCAGTAGAGCAGAAGGAAACGAGCAGCTTCATGATTATTCGATCTTGCGATGCCACCTATCGTAACGTGTATGGTCAGAAACTCAGTGGTCCATCGACGTGTCGAGTCAATGATACTATCCTCCCCAACAGGTCTCGTACCAATTTTCCGAACCAGGAGGGATAAAAGACTTGGTTAACCTTGTCGCGGGATTGACCGCAGGTTATGGCAAGGCACCTCTGACCACTGTGTTGTACAGGGGCTTCGTTGAAACATGAAAAATATGATTAAATCGCCCAGATCGCCCAGTACAAAGGAAAAACCGGTACCAATATACATGTTTGGGTGGTATTCACAGTTTCACTACCTTAGGTAATGGAAACCTACAGAGCGCAGTTTTAAGGCTGTAGGGCAGTTGAGCAAAACATACGATACCTTTGATCAATCGTTTAATCAAAACGAATGGTCGCAGGAATGCCAAGTATCTATTTCAATCGGCCCTTTCATGACCTTATCAGTTGGATTCATCATCTGACGTTGGCAACGGTGCTAAGTCCAGTGGTCAGCTGTATACTTTACCCAGCAAGTCAATAATACCGCAAAGGAAACCTATAGCTACATCTTCCTTTCCTTGAGTAGTTATTTTGGTAGCATAGTTTTTCATTATCGTGATTTTTTTCGTTCACTGTTCACAATCCATTCGGCTAATCTCTCATTTCAGCCGATATCAGTTGCAGATTAATGTATTGGTTTATGAATTACATTCACCTAAGTGTGGTTCTGTGTAATCTGCCATGTTTGACACTTCAGAAGATGATGTGACGCTCGATCGTTGCGGTTAGTGACCAATGACTGTTTGATTCTTGTAAATTGGCATATTTCAAATCACTAAAGCGAGAACGTCCGTAGCCAGCTTGTCTAACACTTTTTCACGCTTGTCCACTCGGAAAAACCGAGGTTCCAAGACTGGAAAAATCCAAGATGGCTTGCGTTTCTGTAAAATAACTAGTAATGATTTGCACTAGATGATTGTTTGTTTTTAAAGGAGTAGAAACCATCGTCGACATATGCTGCGCAACAGATGACCCCAATGAGTCCATAATAACCATTAGCAACAAAGTCTGCTTTTAATACATCAATCAACATCATCCTTACTAAATGATAACACAGCGTTAGGGTTTGTTTGGTCAGATTTTAACGAAATAATGCGGTTCGGTTATAGCCCTAAAATCAATGGGAGTTGTAGAGTTTCTGTTTCCACGTCGCCATTACAGTGAAATCCACATGAAATCCACAGGCATCCCGCGCAAATCGTAAATATCTTAGGAAAATTCCGGTTCTCAGAAAAATTGGAGCGTTCTAAAAAGAGCAGAGAGGAACTTAAGGAAACGGCAGAGTACGAAGCTGAATTTCTTTTTAATATTGATAAATCATTGTTAATACAGGATTGAACACATTTTCAGCATACTTGGAACAGATTGGTGTAGAGTTCCAAGGTGAATCGCTTCCAGCGGCATCGTCTAGCGAAACATAAATTACCAGACTAGCCGAAGCGGATTGAAAATACTGACTTGCTATCAAAGGCATCGTCGAGTGTGCATTTCATTTTACAATCCTAAATTGAGTGAAATATACAGAATATTACAGAGATATTATTCAGCGCTGAGAATTTTATTCGTCTATTCTTTATCTCTTTGTTAATTCACGCTTCTGAATGCACATATCCTAATTTGGACACACCTTGTTCTTGCGCAAAGCAAGATTTTGAGAGTTTTCTTGTTTTCTAGACCGCGCATCCCTGGATTTGGAACACTGCTAAGGTGATACATCAGTTTAATTCTCAATTCTTCATTTATTATGACTATAATACACCTTTATGCAAAGCGATCCGCCCTTTACCGACGTTGGCAAGTTGAGATAAATGTGGGTTCGCTTTCTGGGCACTAAGTGTTATATCCAAAGGCTGCATTTTTTTGCTAATTTTGTAATTTTTTTTTGTTTGTTTACACCAGTCTTGTCTGGGCTCTAGAACTTTTCATTTGATTCGTTATTCGCCATCCAGCATTCACTTAAATATCGGCTTCGTATTTCTTTATAGGCGACTGACGGGTTCAATTATTGAACGAGTCGTCAATGAGGTCGATGCGCACCGGTGTCGCCAGAATTTGTTTCCATGGGCGAATTTATCGCCTATGTTCCCTTGGGATCGCATCACTTCGACGTCAGTGATTAGAATGACATCTCCATAGTGATACTCCATAGTGAATGACACTCTTTATCTTCTAAAAAATGCGGTATGCTTTAGTACCT
Source organism: Angiostrongylus cantonensis (assembly GCA_009735665.1). Taxonomy (NCBI): domain Eukaryota; kingdom Metazoa; phylum Nematoda; class Chromadorea; order Rhabditida; family Metastrongylidae; genus Angiostrongylus; species Angiostrongylus cantonensis. The sequence goes on from MQTX01000071.1 coordinate 225,099, forward strand.
CAACAGTTGTCAAATAAATAAATAAACAGCAAATAAATAAATAAATAGAGAGTGAATGAATTTAAAAAATAAATAAGGAAATAGTCGAGTAAGGAAAACGAAAATATAGGTAACAATTCAAAAATAGTATGAAAAAACAAAAAATAAATCAATAAATAGGAATAGGGAAATAAATCAAAAGCAAATAAGTAGAAACATAAAGCTAAAAGCTCTCGGCGTTGAGCAATCCCTGAGGGATACGCCATGCATTCGACTTCATTAAGTATCGTTGGAGGTGATTGAATGCATATCTGGCCTTTGCCATGACTCGCGGTGGCCTGCCGATGTATCGAGCCAGTGCTTCTATCCTCCCAGACAAGTCTGGAACCAATTTGCCGACCTCGGAGGGATGGAAGGCTTGGTGGACCATGGGCGCATTTCACGTGCGCGCCGCAGTGGCGCTTCCAGCCACTGCGCCACACGCGCCCTCAGTAGAAACATGTAAAAGTAAATAAAAATAAGTAAACAAAACCGACTAGCTTTAAAAAACAAGCATTATTTGGGATTTGCTAACTCTTTGTGGCTTAACAATATTCTGGATAGCTAACACGGTCAAAGCTAACACGGTCAATAAAGACACCACTTACAATGTGAGCCCTTTCCACAATCACCTTCTCACAATTATAATTTACATTCGCGGCCAACCTCTACATCAGTTGCTCATCCAAAGGTACGTTCCAGTTTTCCCTCCAGCCAAATGTGTCGTTCCTTCCCATTCAACCATTCTAGCGACAAATACAAAGATCGCAAAATTCTTGATTCTACCAATTACCTTCCGTTTTAATAAATAGATTTCTGTCTATGTCGTTTTCCTTCCAATTTTTGTCACATTCCGTATGAAGTAAACAAATTTCACTCTTGCTCTTTCTTAGTGTTTAAACGTCTTGGCGAACACTATACCAAGCAGCTTTACCTTTAGTCCTTCAAGGGATTCAGGTGGTAGCTGTTCTGCAGGGATCATCCATCGCAAGTGGGAGTAAGCGAATCAGCCGGCAAAGATAGAGCCTAGTTACGGTTACCATCCGTCATCATTTTCAGCTGTACCATCGCTGCTCGGCAGTTTTCCATTTACATAATATACGTCACCTGTAAAAAAAATAAACAACTGAGACCTACAAAAAAGAAAATCTCTGCTACGTTTTCGAAGTCAGTACTTCACTTTCGGTGTCCAACTTCTACCAGCTCGGTTAAACTGCTAAGCATGAGAGACGGAGAAGTAGCGCTATCAAAGAAATGAAGTGTGTCGATTTCGTTACAACACTGGAACAATTTCCACTACCACTGCATGTAATAAAGACGCATGTCTTTGCAGAGGTCGTGATATGGGATCACCAAATTTTACCAAACCGCTATGTTGTTTATAAAGCATTAAAAATCTAAATTTAGAGAGAAAAGGAGAATATTCTAATATATAAATGCATTTAGCCCACATCTCTTAAAACTTCTTTTTGGAAGAGCAGCTTTCCTGACAAAATCTGCAAAGCGAAATTACAATCCTTTCTGAAGCTTAAAGAATGAAGCCTGAGTAGTTTCCTGAAGGCAAACGTCTAGCACTTCCAGTCTTCATCAGGCATCGGTACGACGTTGCTATTTCCTATCCTTTGCTATTTCAGTGTCGCAACACTCAACGTTCTACACTATTTTTGAAGCCGACTGTCATTTAGCCTCGGTAGTTAAATAGTGAACATGTGTTCATATTGTTAAGCTTACACGGGGCTGTTTTTTATTTTTAGTTTTTTATTCGACTAACGTTTCGACGATTCCGATGATCCGAATCGATGGCCCACAGTTGTTCGTGTTCTCGAGGTGGCGTCATTGTCGCGCATGGCGTCCGACTGTTACACTGTGGATTATCCGTTGAAAAACAAGTTGTCATCAACGGACAACAACATCAACAGTAACCGCTCTGTGTAAAAGAGAATCGCCAGGTGAGTATGGCTCATTCGAGAGGATTGCTCCACTGAGGAAAATCCGGCTCGATACGCCGCGAAGACGCCACTTCGAGAACAGGAACAACTGTGGAGCACGGAAACAATTTTATCAACCTCGTTTAAGCTTGACAATGTAAACACATGTTCAACATAAAATTTTCTGAATCGTTTTGGTCTGCTGAAGGTTATGCAGCAAGTTGAGCATTAAGCGAAAGAAGTGAGTAGAGTGCTGGATATGGCAGAATTATATTATGTAATTGTATTATCATTGCATCTGTGCTGCTAACAGGTGTCACACAACAACGAGTCGCCATGTTCTCCGCATACGGTCATAAATCCAGTTTTACGCGCAAGCTAATGGCACCGTAATTCCGTATTCCTGCAGGGTCGATCTTGTCTTATTACTAATCAACTTATTCTTAAAGGTTCGAAGAATCGCTTATGAATATGTTAGAGCTTTTGTATGTTAGAACAGCTCAAATGGTCCTACACATCGTGTTCTCCGGCCTTCCAGTTGCGAATTAAATAGCACTTGACCAGGTAGGTTACACTGGGAACGAATTGAACTAGCCGAGATGATCTACTCGTGATGAAGTCCAAGCGAATATTCATAAGATGGACACCCTGTTTGTTTTGCACCAGGTTGATATAGCGGCGTTGAACATACGTCATGCTTAGGCATGAGCACACGAATGCGCTTACATACACGCGGATTGTATCCGTAGGAATGGATAGGGCCGCAACTCAATGGATACTCAGCGTACGGGAATTCAACACTACCAAAATGTTGATTTTTCATCGAACAATGGAGTACGAGCTGTAAATGCACTGTCGATGTGGCCGGCGCTGTGCCGACATGTCACAGTCAGGTATCAAGATGGAACGACAGTGGCTGCGAATCGTTGCGTTGCTTAGACCATGTGTGTGTTCATCCATGTTTCTCGAATGTGATTGCAGACGCAGGAAAAGGTGAGTGAGAATAAAACTACATAACTATAGTGTAGAGTCGTATGAAGCTGTAGCTAAATGCTACTCACTTGGTGTTACTATTCTTTTGGAAAGTGTTCACTGCTCTGTCAAGGTGCCGAGCTCCTTATTTGGTCCTTTTTCTGATAATTGAAGTTTATTCTGAGCTGGGAGGTACCAGTTAAAAATAGAGCTTGAAATCCTACATTGGCTTGAAACAATGTCAACCCATCTCTTCTTACGAGGTCAGCGGATGAGAAGATCGTTGAATTAAGGATAAAGGATAAAGCTCTTGGCATTGGTCAATCCCTGAGGGATGCACCATGCATTCGACTTCATCAAGTATCATTGCAGGTGACTGAATGCACACTTGGTCTTTACAATACACTCTCGGTGACACACCGATATATCGAGCCAGTGCTGCTATCCTCTCAGACAACTATGGTAGCAATTTGCCGACCCCGAAAGGATGGAAGGCACGATGGGCCATAGGCGCAAGTATTGGTTCCACGTTTGTGTTGCAGTGGCGCCTCCAACCACTGCGCCACACGCGTCCTCACCTCTCCTATAACGTCACAAATTTTTCGTGAACTCGATAGTCCAAACTTGATTGTAATTGCGTTCTTTTCGCTTTTCGATAACCTTCTTAAGTACTCCATATGTATGAACCATACCACTCCTAGTTCTTGATGGCATGACGATTTGTGTAAAGGTTTTATAGAAGTTTCCCCCTTTAATACGCCAGTCTTCCTTTTTTTGGCATCTATTTTTTCTGCTAGCATGTTTATGGTCGATCTCCAGTTTTCTTCCTATTCTTAAACAATTACTCTCTGGTGGTGCGTATGCGATCTGAACTACTTCAACGATGATCTCAGGCGTATGCCGCGCAGGCATGAATTACTTATCCTTTCTTCTAGGCCAAAAATAAGAGTCCTTTTCAGATTTTGATTTTCTTTTTTTTCTTTCTTTTCTCTTTTTCGAATCTTCGCGCATAGAAAAGGCTGCGACTGGAACGAGCATTTAAAAGTGACGTTATGGGTGTATTCGGGTGCTGTCTTCTGTTCATGGAATGAAAACGATGTGTTCGATAAAAGCTCACAAAACTCTCGGCGTCGATCAGTCCTTGACAGATGCGTCATGCATTCGACATTGAAAGCATATCTGGCCTAAAAATTGACTCACGGTGGCCTATCGATACGTCGAGTCAGTGCTGTTATCTTCCCAGACAAGTTTGGTACCAATTTGCCGACCCCGGTTGGATAGAACGCTTGCTAAGTCTGGGGCGTGGGACTATAGAGAATTTCCCTTTGGAAAAGTTCTCTATCTTTCTGAACAATGGTATTCGATGACAGTGTAGCCGCCTCGCAGTCACACATCAAACACAGCAATGTTCGACTTTAATAGCACACTAACGATGACTTATGCGAAGGAGGAGGCGTAACAGTGGAACAGTTTACTACTTCCTTCTGAAAGAGCACAGCCAATGACGTTCGATGTTTACGACTTCCGCCAGCTGCTCTTTGGACTCGGGAGGATTTCGAAACGGTAGCCGAGGAATGGTTTCAGTAAACAAGCTGGACCTGTGCCAAGTTCTTTCTGAACAATGGTATTCGATGACCGTGTAGCCGCCTCGCAGTCACACATCAAACACAGCAATGTTCGACTTTAATAGCACACTAACGATGACTTATGCGAAGGAGGAGGCGTAACAGTGGAACAGTTTACTACTTCCTTCTGAAAGAACACAGCCAATGACGTTCGATGTTTGCGACTTCCGCCAGCTGCTCTTTGGACTCGGGAGGATTTCGAAATCCTCCCGAGTCCAAAGAGCAGCTGGCGGAAGTCGCAAACATCCTCGTGTCCTTGTTATTGTACGCACAATGCCCGTTTCGAAGTCCTCCCGAGTCCAAAGAGCAGCTGGCGGAAGTCGCAAACAGGGACCACTCCCATTTGTACCACAGGGCCGCCCTAACCACTGCGCTACACGCGCCTTTATTGCCAGTAATAACTGAATAAAATGCTGATGTGAATTTTTGTATGAGGGCTAGCTTATTGCGATCATATTCATTTTTGCAATTGTGTTCACGGTAAGATTCACGCTAATGATACGACCCAGAAATACCGTAAAAATCCAAACTACTACGAGATTTCTATTATCAACGTGGCTTTGATCAAGATGACGAAGTAAATGAAGGTTCAAGAAGATTTCATAGAAGATCGTAGTAATCTCAATCAATTGGGTTTTAATATTTGGTGAATTGCAAGCAGTTCAGAGAGAATAAAGAGATTAAAAACGACAAGTCTCTTTGCCTCTATGGCACATTTCTATGTGGTAGATATGCAGAAGTAATTCCCAAGACCGACTTCCTGTTAACCTCGGTATTGATTGATAATTCGATGTCTTATTTCAATAAGCAGAGACACAAGGTTGTTATTATAAAATTTATTAGGATACAATAGCTGACGTTTCGGCGGTTTCGCTTTCTTCAGAGCCGTTTATTTGTTGTACATCGAATTATCAATCAATGCCGAGGTTAAGAGTTTAGACTTAAGATAGTCGCAGGCTATTGAAAAAAATCTGATCCGACCATCTGTATAACCTTTCGCCCAGTCTCACCAAAATAATGGCTCAGTGCCTTACATGCTACATGACAGAATGCAAATATAAATAAAAGGCAAAATGGATAAAGCGTTTTGTATTGATCAATTCGCTAAGAATGCACCATGTAATCGACTTATTGACCGCCGCATAAGAGAATGAAGGCATGTTTGGCGTATAAAATTCCGTGAGGCAATCCACTCATCCATCTTGTGTTTTGACTCTTCCATAAAAGTCGAGGGGCTTCGTTTGTTCAGGGCGTTACATCGAAGCAGCGACCACACGTGTTGCGGAGCCACTCTAAGCACTTCTACACGCACACCTCATGCAGACATATCTTTTAAAAAATAGACATTACTATCAATTTTTAATCAATAAGATTGAAAGTACATTGGATAAAGCTTCGACAGTGTGTGGTAGGACTGAGCATGGCAAAGAAGACATTCGTGAGGACCAGATTTTCGCTAGACCGACTCATTTAACCTCATCGTGTATAATCAACAAATTTCTTTGGATTGTTCGCCTTGCTCGATTTTGCTATACAACGTTTATTCGGCTAACCTTTCGATTTCTTCGTCTTCCTCAGAGCAGAGGATCCGACTCGATGCCTACAGTCGTTCGGCTTCTCTATGTGGTATCTTCGTCGTCCTATTAAGTCGATTGCTAACTGCTGCAGGATGGATTGTTGACATGAAGAGAAGTTATTATCAGTCAACAATCGTCCCATATAAAAGAGCGCCGCTCCGGCCTGGTGAGCTCATTTGTGGCCCATCAAAGAAGATTCGACTCGATACGACGACAAGGACACCACATCGAGAAGTCGGGCGACTGTGGATGGACATCGACTCGGATCATGCTGTGATGAAGACAAGGACTTCGGGACGTTAGCCGAGTAGAAGTTGCGTAACAAACTCGTATAAGCTTAACAATTCAAAGAACAAATTTGCCTCTGTCGCCTCGTCAGTGTTTAAGGAAACGAAGACCTCATGATGTGCATATTTTTCCTGGAACATTGACACGATGAAGGAGGCTGAATATATCTAGTAAGAAAGGAGGACTTGAGGAATGAAGAAAAAAAAGCACACAAAGCTCTAGGCTCACTTCATGAGCTCCATAATTCATTCTCTCTTATCACGTCCTTCGAGAGGGTGAATTGTATTCCAAGCAAGATTAAAGTGCAGCAATCATTCTCGACCACACTACCGTGTTAAGGGGGTACTGTTAATAATGCTTTCCTTCACGCAAATAAAAATAGAGTTCTGACGCTATGTCCCAAGATAAGAATCAAAGACGAAGGAGTTTTCGGTTCCTGCAATGATTTAGGGAATCCGATGAGTTGAACGACTAATAGTTCCTAATAGCACCTTCTAGGCAATGTCTGTACCCACTGGACTTCATGATTTTAAAGTTTTGGACATGATTATTAGACCTTTTTTAAACGAAGCCCCAATCAATAAATATGGTACCGTTGCTATTTTTCTGATAACCAGTGCATTTTAGGTGAATATATAACCCATCTTAAATGAATGAACCATTTGCTGATGTATCTTTTAGTCGATCGATGATTAATGAAAAACAAGTGCTAAAGGAGAAGTGGTAACTTAAGAATAAGAACAATGCTTTTGGCGCTACCCAATCTTTTAGGAATCTGCAATGCATTCGACTCTGTCAAGCATCGCTAGAGTGATTTAATCTACCCAGTCACTTACAATGGTTTACCGTTGTTACAACTTGCTGCTGCTATCCTATTAGACAATATTGGTACAAATTTACCTAGCCCGAATGGATGGAGCGCTAGGTGAGCCGTAATCTTTGGATCGAACAAGTGACCGCTCCAGTGCGTTTTGCAAGGAACCTCTAACCTCTGCCCTAACACCGCCTTTTTTTTTCTTTACACATTGTGTGAAAGCACTTTGTCTCCTATTTTCACTGCTTTCTTAAAACTGTCGATTTCAAGTGGTTTTGGAAATTTTAACGTATTTTTGCCATGAGAAGCATGTATGATTCTGAGCAAACAAAGAGAGTTTTATAATTCTGTCCTTCTGTGATTCTGGCCTCGCTATGAACATCCGAAAAGAAGGGCTTCATATAAAGACATGATAGCATTTGTTTTCTTCGGGCGCGTGTGGCGCAGTGGTTGGAGGCGGCACTGCGGCGCGCACGTGAAATGCGCCCATGGCCCACCAAGCGTTCCATCCCTCCGGGGTCGGCAAATTGGTACCAGACTTATCTGGGAGGATAGCAGCACTGGCTTGATACATCGACAGGCCTCCGCGAGTTATTGTAAAGGCCAGATATGCATTTAATCATCTCCAACGATACTTAATGAAGTCGAATACATGGCGTGTCCCTTAGGGATTGCTCAATGCCGAGAGCTTTATCCTTTTAGAGCTTTGTTTTCTTCGAGTGTGCAATGCTCACCATGCATTCGTGGCCAGTGCAGATGGTGACTATACTGTCATCCGCTCAACAAACATAATAACTAATGGCACTGCAAGTTATATAGATCAAAGACGAAAGAAGTTAAAACCCCGCGAATTTTCGAGAAATAAGAGCTCAATTTGTTGAATAGTCACTGATGCTTTAATTTGTGTTTGTGAGTTTGTGAGTCGAGTTAACGTTAACGTTTACGTAACGCGTCTCCTAACAATGCGTAGTCCTTCAATGTTTCCGCACTCTACACCAACGTATGGAATGACTCGGCAATGCAAGCCATCCTCGAACTTCTTGTTGAACATGAAGGACTAATAAATACGTATGGCTTATCTATCCAGCACTTAATGGCTCTCTTAAAAGAGTGCTTAAATGGCTCGATTTTCAGATGGTTAGGGAAATAAATACTAAGCGCAAATAAGGGGGTTAGCAAAGGGACAGCGACTGCCACCAGGCTTTGCTATTGTATTTATGTCTACAATACTAGGCCCATTCTCGGTCTCAGGCCGCCACCCTATTGCAGATATATGATATATGATGGTTGTTTTATCATCTTTTTTACTCAGAAGGCAATAGACAAGTGCTTTGAATTATTGAACGAGCAGTCCGGGTGCATTAAATTCATCCGAGAGAAACCATAAGAAAACTCGCTTACATTTCTTAATAGTCAGATAAATTTGTCAGGCAGCGGCTATGTGACAAAGTGGTATCAAAAACCAAATAAGAGAAAGATCCTGGTTCATTTCCTGTCTTCCCACCATTCACACACAAAGAGCGCGCTTGTGCGAAACATGTTTCTAGCAACCACCTCCGTGTGCACAAGAAGGGAACTAAAGGAAAATCGCGCAACTTGATTCGACAAACACCTATCTCCAATGGCTACGAAATATTAACCCCACGAGATAAGTTTAGATGGAGAGGGACGCCCCAAAACGGACGGTTTGCCCGAAACAAAATCCCGTTTATCTTGTCCTTTATTAGTGATGAAATAAGTGTAGCGACAAATCGATGCTTAAGAAGCACAAGTCTAGAGGAATCGGTAGCGATAAGTGAATACCACAGAATATTCTTTGTCGTTAACTAGTCCTCAACCGCTACACGACCGTCGATTTGAAACACAAAGTTGCGTAATCTGCCCTTAAGGCAAGAACGGCGACTGCATGAGTTCAGGTGCGATTTACCTGATCTCATGTAGTATTTGCGGAGAGGAATATATTGGCGAAACGGGCAGACCACGCGAAACGGGCAGACCACTATGTGCCCGTGTAAAACAACACCTAGATGGTAAACAAAAAGTAAGACAAGGTACTCCACTAGGGACGCACAGGATGCAAAAGCATAGCTGGGATGATTTTGATATAAAAGTCGCTATCCTCGCTCGGGATACAAAAACACCAACGCGCGAATTTTCGAGGCCTTTTGGATAAATGCCAAGAATCCGAGAATGAATAGCATGGAAGAATGCCCAGAAATAACCTGCGATCTAGCTCCATATCTTTGATTTGCTTTTTGATGAGTGGTAGTGCAGTCATCAACCATATGCGACTCTAAGCGTTTGTTCTTCCTGGGTGGAAGACAGGTAAAAAACGATGGCTTTTCGAGAAGCTGCTGATCGTGTAATTATCATCAGTCTCAGGCGTCAGCTACCATTGTGTTGTATGTGTTCCTTTTTTAAGAAAATAAACTGTGCTGAATAACAACCTCGTGATTGCTGAAAAAGAAAAAGAAAGTCGAGTTAACGTTGAAAACAATGTTGACCTCATATGGGAGATTGATATCTTTGTAGAAAAACTTTCACTTCTCGGTTACTATTAATGGCATTGGTAGTGGTGCTCGGGACCTTTTAACTAGGTAATCTACAATCATTAGAAATTCTATACAACAAACGACACAAAATCCATCACCTTGGATATTGCCCAGCAGTATCGTCCGCAACTGATCGACTTCGAAGCGTATATATATATATA
>MQTX01000071.1:235147-263526 GCA_009735665.1 Angiostrongylus cantonensis
GTGGAATATATCGATATCCTGCTATCGAAACTTTCCATCGAATAGATATGATTTACAGAACTTATGAAAGCGTTCAAGAGAAATAGTACAAGATTTTCCGGACGAATTCAAGTTTTCTCAGGCTGAAAAATTTTGCTCAGGCTTGCGGTTTGCCATAGCATGGGAAAGCTTGGAAGTTAAATTTGAGGAGCCGGAAATAATGAGTGCAAAAATAAACAATAAAAATATTCATTGCATCAAAAAGCCCATGTTTGCACAGCTATATTCATACCAGTATCTTTGTTCTTTTGGACAGTGTATAGAAAAATTTAATAAATACGTTTGAAAGAAAATACAGACAGACACACACACACACCACACACACATACATACATACACACACATACATACATACATACATACATACAAACATACATACATAGAGAGAGAGAGAGAGAGAGAGAGAGATACGAAAGACATTTCAGATGTTGTAGTCTTTTTTAATGAAAAAGATTTAATAAAAAAAACCTATAAAAATCCAGTCATTTTCAGCGGAAGAATGGCACAAAGATTTCAAAGAGAACTCTATGAAAATGAGGTGTGATTGATCATATGAGGCAGAAAGCACTTAGAATTCTTGACGAAATAAAACAAATTATTATTCTATACAAGCGGTAAATTTGTATCATTTCATAGAAAGTCAGAATAATAGATATCACACAAGGCATAAGGGTAACAAATGCGAATGGTGACAGAATATGGTATACTGGATTCCCGAAAGGATTAAATTCCTTAATAGAACTATAAGAATGTACCCGACATGGAAACAACTTACATATTAAGGTAAAGCCAAAGTGCATAATTAGCAGAGGTTTTCACTCAATACTAGTGTTTGTGAAAAAGATTTTATGATATTCAAGGTGTTAAAGGTGTCTCCATTTAATCTAGGAACAAATCGATATTGAGTAAACAAATATCTCCTGAGCTAATTCTACGCCATCACATAGCTATTCATCTATGGTAACATAATACTTGCTCATAAGACAGGATATATGAGCGAAGAGCGGTCTAGCCTGAGGTTCGGCATCAAAGGATCGTAGAAGAACGTTACGTATTCCTCGAGGAATGAAATCCTTGAATGTAAGGACGATCTGCAATTACGTTGATGTAGTTTGATAATTTGTAAGTTTGACAACTTTCAAAAGAAGGTATGCGAGGTGTGTGTTCAATATTACACTGGAAAACATGGGTATCGATTGTCGCTGCAAACGTCAATAAAAAATATCCTGCATAGAACCGCCATGTAAAGCTAAAACATGGCCTGTCTTACCGCATCATTTTGGCCACTCATAATTTTCTGTGCGTTTTCGATAATTTCCGAATTCGAAAGCGATGCAAATGGAATTTCCTTGCAGGAAGTATCGGCAATTTCCCAACAACACACTGCGAACGCCCATACATCTGAACGCGATGAGAAAGAGTTCTGAAACCAAATAAGAGAAGTTTGAATACAAAACGGAGAGATAGAATTACAAAATTTATAAAGTAATTATAAAATTGTTGTATTCGTTGTACCTGCAAAATGCTTTCTGGAGCACTATAGCGAAGCTGAGCATAATGCGATAGACCACGTGGTGACGTAACCTCAATCATAGTTATTTTAAGGGTTTTTAAAATGAGGGTACTTTTGTAAAGTAAAACATTGCAGAATCGAGTCCTACAATATTTGTCGATTTCACGGACGCGATAAAAGAGACGACATAAAAAGGTTAATCTAACCGTAAGCAAGAATTAAACAATGTTCTGGGAAAGCCAAATTGACAATTACAGGCTTCAATGAGATTTTATATAGTAGACCTTGGATACAGTAATGGATAACTAGAAGCACAATTGATGCACCTACTTTAGCTCTTAAATTCTCGTCGAGTACTATATTATTCGGAGTAAGATGACCATGCACGATACCAAGTGATTCCAAATGCCTCATACCTTCGCATACATCAGCACAAAATCCCAGTAACTTATTAATTCTGAAAACATCATAGCTCTCATGTGTAGTTTAAGTTTAGCACAATGTCAATCCTAGTGGTATATTCTATTAACTGGGAAATGCTCTGCGAAAAGGAGTTCGACATTCCTATTCGTAAAGCCATGTAGCAGTTAAACTAATGCTAGAAATCGCCGTTGCCCTTGAAAAACCACGTTGTAAACCAACAAATCTCTTAATAACATGAAAGGGTTGGCAGCTAATGTAAACGATCTGAATGTCCTAGGAAGAATTCACAGAGACCTTAGGCGAAAGATTTTGCCGAACCAGCCAGATAGCCAACATGCCAGATAAACGGGAGAATTCATGAAGCTCAAACAATTCCTAGCCGACAGTTACTTTCAAATTCTCAATCAATTAATACAATGCTAAGTGTTCGTTCAACGGATTATCCAGACAACGTGGAGGAGAGAGCATACTTGGGCAACAAATCATAATCTATCGCTGAGTATCTCTTACTAACACTGCTGCCCCGTCTATGAAGGAGGTTGGCTTTTCCATCCAGAAGCTCATCTGTGAGAAAACCAATGCCAGAAATCGCGCAGTCCCACAAGAAATCCAGTCCCAGCGTGTAGAACTTCGTTTTCATCCAAAACGGTTAGAAATTGCTTAAAGTGAAGTTTTGGAAACGTCCTGATAGGGAGTTCGTTCACACGGAAAAAAGTGCTGGCACACCAGCAGACTGGCAGTGAAATAGAAATTGCACTGTTCTCCACGCGAAGAACAGTGATTATCATAAATGAAGGCTGAAGGTAAGATAAATTTGTTCGAGTGAGTTCTAATTGTAATGATGCTGAGATATTTACAAAACTTTGGACCACTCGTGTCTGCTGTAGGGCTGACAGAAAGGCGAAACGAAGATCTCGCATGGTGTGATCGTGAACGCATTAGCACCCGGTAAGGGTAATAGCGTGTTCGATCCCCACCGCAAACACCAGCGGTTTAGTGTTTGCAAATAACAACATTGTGGTTATATTTCACACCCTGCCATTAAAAATTAGTATGCAATAGATAAAAATTAAAGACATAGTAAGTTCTAATTGTTCACTCACGGAATCGATGACCGATGTGATCTTAGATACTGTCGAACGTTCCCATTTGGCGCAAATTCCAATAATAATCCATCGTCGACATCGACAGAAAGTAAACGAATCACATGTGGACTATTTGTAAAGGATAGCATCTTTATTTCGTCAAGAATAGCATTTCTGAAATAAACAACTTAAGCCCCAATAATTAAAATAAAAAAAGGATAAAGCTCTCGGCGTTGATCAATCCGTATTGCGAAAAAATTTTTAAAGCACTCAAAACACTCTCACAAATATATAATTAACATTTAACTGCTACAGTTATGGTGGTGCTGTGTACAACCCTCAAATTCGAGTAATCGACTTGGGATTGCTAGTGTCTTTCCAATATCTACGCGTACAACGTGCTTGATATTGATGAAAAAAAAAGAAGGAAATGATGGCATGGCGATCATGAAAATCTAATTAGTGGCTTTATATAGCAGTAATTGCTGTGACAAAACACGTCCGTAGGAAAAAATTAGGAAAGTAAGCTGTGAAGGCTTGTTCGGTGAATGGAAACATCGAAAATTTCCCAAATTTTTTTTTAATCCCCACACTTATGCTTCCTTAATAGTTCATGGCCCCATCGTGGCTGGGTGTTCTTGGGAATTGAAATGGGATGAAATGCGATGTATGTCTGGGTTATCTCCTACAGTCTCGAATAGTAATAAGGAATTACACATTGCCATCTAGAAATCCAGACAAGGGTAAACACTGGTCATTAATCGCGACCGTTGAGATAGCAAAACAGTTCCGAGGAAAATGCTCTACCATCGATATTTCAACATTCCAAGAAAAAAGATTCTATCCCGAAAGAAATTAGCATTGAAACGGAAGTGTTGGGGTTATGCGATTTCTCGTGAAGACGGGTCACTCACGTATTTAAGTAGTCTCCAATATTAGAATACACAAAATGTTTCAGTACTTAATGACTTTTCATTAATTTCTAGTAGCTATGAAACATACCTCCCATATAAATTATGTACGTCTCTTATTGTTTTATGGGCAACTAATGACTTTTCATTAATTTCTTAATTTCTAGTAGCTATGAAACATACCTCCCATATAAATTATGTACGTCTCTTATTGTTTTATGAGCAACTTTCCCAAACTTTGGAACAACGCATTCCCTTATAATTGTATGCTTTCCTCTGCCAAGCTCCTTACTCAGGCACAACGATGATGGAGCAGTTCTCGTGGATTTCTCCGCACTGAAACGTATTTTAGCTTTTATACATATTGTTTGACTAAGGTTGCAAAACAACCACATAGTGTTTTTAAAGAAATGGAACAAGAGATAAACTCCCCACTAAGGGAAAATCTATTTCTACTTAAACCGAAGACAGTGTCACTGCACCAAAGAAAGCACAGTATAGCAGCAGCCTAGCTCGAGCCTAACACACCATAAGTTTAGAAGACCAGAAGTAGATCTGAGGCAACGGAGAGAAAACAATGCTAACCTTTTGTTTGTTGCCTACCATTATTCTTCAGGGCAGGGTATGATGTATACGGTGTGTAATGCAGTGTGTAATGCGCGAGCCCCCAGAAAGGGAAATCCTGGTTCGATCTGGCCCTGGGTCCAAGTTTTGCGAATATCTCAACATCACTGTGGAGAGGAAACAGTTGAGCTAAACAGAAAAGCAAGTGTCCACCTCACTAAGCTCTTGCAAATCAAAGAAACGTTGAAGGATATGAAAACGAAGATCGCAAACGTATATCCATCAATGCACGAATACACACTTCCGTACGACTTGATTAGAAAATTCAGTGGGCAAATATAGAAAAGGGATACATTTTGGGAGCTCATCCACCAACTATTACATTTACAGAAAACTGATGAACACTCCACGACGAACTGCCTCAAAGACGGTCTCTGAATAAAACCTAAAGTATTCATCACGCAATACGAAATACCAGGAAAATTATGTTAGGCAGTAACAGGTAATTTAAGTGCAGAAATGGCAAGCGACAAGCTGTTGTCGTCGACGAACTGCTAGACTGACCCCACACTGCACAAGCCACACAGGGATACCTCGAGGACCAGGAACTACTGCGTGGATCGTTCTTCCTGGCACCAGTTAATACAACAGAAAGTAAAACAAGTGCACACCAAATGTCTGCAACAACAACTAAGTAAGTCCACAAGAGCTGTTGAGAAATTTGCCTCGCAGAAAAGACAGGAGCGTGAACTAAGAGTCTAAAGAAGAAAACACCTCGGAACAAGTATTAGTAAACAACCATAATGATGCTGAGATGTTTGCAAAACTTGTACCCCAGATCGCACCGCGATTACCCTATACTCACGTGCTACAAGCGGCAGCACTGATGCCTTTTTTCTGCCTTTTTTCAGTCAGACCTTTTACCTTAACGGTGCCATCAGAAAAAACCTATCAGCGAGGATGATCTGGGGAGCACAAATTGGCATTGAACCCGACTATGCTAAGGCTGTATTCGAAGGCGCAATGTATAACTCTTATCTACTGCCTATTATTTTTTTCTTCACGGCAGAATGTTAGTAATAAAGTAAACGATTTAGAGAAGGAAGTAAAGCAACAAACTAACAAAAAAGCAATCAGATTTAAAGAGAGCATGGAAAATTGTGCAAAAGTAGAGCTCGTTATACCCGTACACAAGTGAACAAGGCCTAATCAAAGGATTCCGAACACCTGGATGCATTCGTAGAATCCAATTTCGAAGAACGTCGGAAACGAGGTTAATCGATGTTATAAGCATTTGGAAACACAATAGAAAGAATAAAACGAATTGTGTGAACAACTAATAGCGTCTGCGGGTCAATAACACAGCTGAGAGAGAGGCCAAACGGAGGACTCGCATGGTGTGGTGGTGAACGTGCTAGCCTCCAGAAAGAGTAATTGCGTGTTCGATCCTCACAGCAGACATATGCGGTTAAAAGCTTTCCAAATATCTCAGCAACATTATGGTTATATGTCACATAATTAAAAATCATTAGGCAGTAAATAGAAGTTGGCGATAACTTGAACAGCTCCCCACGGATTAAAAAGATGGATTAACAACTAATTCTCGCGAGGATGACGGTGAAAATACAAATAATGGCAACTAAACACGGTGAAAATGCCATCATTCTTCAGCAGCATGATAAAGCTGTAGTAAATTAGCGAAATTAAGAAACTATTGATAAGCGGGATGAGACGAAATTTATCCAAGACGAAATCGGGCTCAATGTCGGGTGTCACAGAATGGGAACATCAGACATTGACACCACTAAGCTAGAAGCGATTTTTGATATGTCAGAACATGTAAGCGGCTTCCATAAATTGTCAAAAATCTGTTAATAAGAACTATTCATTATTTTTCTAGAATGTGACATCTCGAAACTGCAACAATAGGCCCTCGTAGTGCTTCAGCGACGCAGAACAACCATCCCAATCGAACGACATAGGTCTACTGACGACCGATACAACTTATGAGCACAGCACAATCTTTGGGTGGCAAAAGCGTAGAGAAGATACTCTCCCTTGTAGAGAATGTCGAAAAAAAAATTTCTATACTTTGCTTCGATTGCCAACAGTGTCAACTAGCGCTTGACAGTAAATAATTCATTGCAACATCCTCTTATCTGAGCAGCATATAGGAACAGTTAATTGGCCCGATCTGCCATTGTTAGTTCCTGTTTGATCCATTCTACTTGCTTGCATCATACTTTCTACTAGAAACAAAAACAAAGAATACGTAACCAACGACAGGAAGAAAATGTGCTTATTTTAAATAGATGTTTTTCTCCTGAACTGATTGATACAGGAAGTTTATCAAAATCTGGCACTGAGCAAATGAGTAACACCACGAGACTTACTGTTCTCCGACTGGAACACTGTCGTACTGATGAATATCGTGAGTTCTGAAATGAATTTTATCAACTATACTTCGAACTTTATCAACTATGATTGAACAACTAAGCAAAGAAAGAATAATGAAGAAGAAAATGAGAAAAACTTGTCGGCAACATACAGTGATGGTCGTTCTATCTCTTCAAGCGAATCTCCTCCATATTCTTCTTCGATTTGATGTTCTGTTATCGAAGGTTGTGCGAAATTTGTATGAGCATAAATTCTGTCATCTGGAAAGAATTCCGTATAATCACGAAAGAGGTACTTTCGCTGAATACATTTCTATTCAATCTTATTATTCATGTTAGAAAAAATCATACAAATCACAATTGTTCAACGTATCGCGAAGATTGTCTTTCAATAAGTCTCGGCATCTTTTAAATACGTTACTGAAGCATGCACATCCACAGAAAAGCACACGATCCCTATGCTGGTGGTCTGCTCTGCGAGTGCTATGTGCGATTGTACAGTAAATTTTCTATACTAACAACCTCAGCTTGCTTGTGTAAAACACTACAGATTCCTTTGCTGAATGAAAGAGGTAAATGACTTTTATGTGAAAATATGAAGAAATTAATAAGGTGTTGGTCCACAATAAAATTCGATGCTTTTTGTACTATGCAATGAACTATCACGAATGGTTCCGTACCAGCACTCAATTTCAATTCTGTCATTGTAGGACATGAAAACTTATGAATGTGTGAAAAGAGAGACCATTACTTATGGCATAGAAAATGGTCTCCGTATCCACATATAAAACCATGATTTCAAAACTCCGTAAATCTTGTCTTGCACTACTCCAGTAGACATAACACACCCTTTACTTGAAATTTAAACATAATTGTTGATACTGCAAACCTTCAATAGACGGTGGTGGTGGAAAATGAAAGTCGTTCCATGTTGCTGGTCCGAGTTTCGGTGAAGCGCTCTTTGAGGATAAACTAGGAAAATAAATCTTAAAAAATCCACTTAAAGACCCAAGATATCCCTATCCCTAACCCTAATCGATATCCCTAACTATAATCGGAAATTTCTAAAAGCTCTGTTTAATGCATTCAATTCAATGCTTACTGTCCAAGAATTTTTCAGAAATCATCGTAATTCACCTTGTGCAAGTTGTTTTAGCTGATGCATAAAAATTCGGTAGCAGTTGCTCTTGAGACGAAGGCAGTATCTCTGTAGAGGACTTCCCGCTGACATGTGTGATGATCAGACTCCTTCGAATGCCGTTCTCGAAGATCTCCAACTTCTTATCAGATTTTTGTCTTCTTATGTGAATTACTACGCATAACACAACTGCCAACAATAATAAGACTGAAGAAGGCACTGTAATATGTAGAGTTTCATTAAAGAACCCACAACGAGACTCAAATTGCAAACACAAGGCCTTAGAAAAAAAATCAATACCTATAAGACCAAGAATGGTCCCTCTGACAACCGTATTACTCTTCACATCAACAACAACAGACGACTCATTGAACAACACTGAAAAACTTGGAGCAAATTTCATTATTTTTTGAAAAAAATTTACCATTGAAAAAAATTGAAAAAACTTTTTTTTTCCGTATTCGGAACGAGAACGTTTATGCAAAAAAAAAATCAATTGAAAAGAATACAATTGGTTGGCTCCAGCAGGTCAAAATCAAGTTGTAGGGGAACGAAAGAATCAGTAGGTACAGATGTGCAGATTATTACAGTTTACAGTCAAAGATGAGCGCGTGTGGCACAGTGGTTGAGGCGCCACTGCGACACGTACGTGGAATCGATCCATGCGCCCATGGCCCACCAAGCCTTCCATCTCTCCGGGGTCGGTAAATTGGTACCAGTCTTGTCTGGGAGGATAGCAGCACTGACTTGATACATCGGTAAAACATCGCGAGTCATTATAAAGGTCTGATATACATTCAGTGACCGCCAACTATGCTTAATGAAATCGAATGCATGGCGCATCTCTCAGGGAATGATCAGTGCCGACAGCCTTATCCTTTTTATTTCTTTAACATCCAACAGTGGTATAGCGGAAATCATGCAGTTATTCGAACATAAGTCTAACGACATTTCGTGCATGAAACTTGAAAAATGGAGAAAAGGATAAAGGATAAAGCTCTCGGCGTTGATCAATCCCTGAGGGATGCGCCATGCATTCGACTTCATATGATCAGTGCCGACAGCCTTATCCTTTTTATTTCTTTAACATCCAACAGTGGTATAGCGGAAATCATGCAGTTATTCGAACATAAGTCTAACGACATTTCGTGTATGAAACTTGAAAAATGGAGAAATAAGAGATTAATTTAGAGAGACGAGACCATTTTTTGTCTGGGAGGATAGCAGCACTGACTTGATACATCGGTAAAACATCGCGAGTCATTATAAAGGTCGGATATACATTCAGTGACCTCCAACGATGCTTAATGAAATCGAATGCATGGCGCATCTCTCAGGGAATGATCAGTGCCGACAGCCTTATCCTTTTTATTTCTTTAACATCCAACAGTGGTATAGCGGAAATCATGCAGTTATTCGAACATAAGTCTAACGACATTTCGTGTATGAAACTTGAAAAATGGAGAAATAAGAGATTAATTTAGAGAGACGAGACCATTTTCGAACTATGGAAACATGTTACACTTTTCACAAAGAGGAAGGCTAAATCTTCCGGTACTATTCCTTAGGTACAAGGAGATGTGCCCTGCCTTCGTTACCTAGACAATTTTGGTATCCATTTTCCTAATCAGAACTTATGGTGGGATTGGTAGCAAGGGACATATCGTTGAACCAACGAGGATTTGAATGTCAAAACCAGTAAAATGATCGGCTCTAATTAAGTAAAACAGCATCGAACCAGAATTAAAGTGGATTTCCGTAAGAAAAAGCCAATCAGCAACAAACGAAAGAGTGACACGAATTTTTTTTGCCATTCGCTTGTGAAGTGGAATATGAAGATCGTTTCTGAAATGGAAATTGACATACAAAACCCTCCATACAACACCACTACAAAGTACTAATGCAATTAATAACGCCTGAAATCTCACCTCTTCTGTGTATCCGACGGCGATCTGCTCAGCGATGAGATTTGCGATGAGAGCGAAAAATTTGTGCCGTCCTGACTGAATTAATACTTGTATAATTTCGAAATTATTGAATTTATGCTATTATTCACTAGGCTATTCCTAGAACCACCACAAACTGGGACTTATTCAACTCAGTAGTCAGCTATCTCCTAATGGAGAGTACCATAACGAAATAGACCACATCATAGTAAATAGGAAGTTTTGCCTAACCGATGTCGCTGTTGTTCCAAAATCTTACATGGGATCAGACCACCGTCTAATTCGTGCAAGATTTTATTTTTCACGGAAAGGAGAAAAAGCCGCTAAACTCAAAAACCGAAGCCCCAGACCCACCACAAACTGGGCCTTATTCAACTCATTAGTCGGCTGTTGGGAAGATGCCGTTGTCGACAACATCGACGAGGAATACGATCGGTTCAATCAACATCTTCACGTTAGAGCCATGAAAGCTGGGAGTTCGATGGTCACCAAGAGACGCCTGTCTTCAGAAACTCTCGAGCTGATACGCTAGCGTGGAATCGCACGAACTGAAAGCAACTGTGAACTAACGTCCGAACTTGCGAAACAATGCAGACAGGCGATAAAAAAAGATCTTAAAGAGAGAAGAGCAGCAGTAATGGTCGAAGCTGCAGAGGCTGGGAAAAGCATTCGCAAAGCCCGCCGAAGCTTCGCCAATTGCAAGACCAAGATGATTGCACTCCGACGCCCAGACAGAACAATAACAGCGTCTAGAAATGCACTGGTTAAAATCATTCACGAATACTACTCAGATCTCTTCGATAGCTACGTCCATCTCCCGTCTCATAAAATAAAAGAGGATGGATATGCTGTTCCACCGGTTCTCCCTTCCGAAATCCGACATGCCATTTCGTCGGTGAAAAATCGAACAGCACCAGGTCCCAGTTAGCCGGAAAGCCGTTAACCCCTATCCGCTTTCTGGGGGCTGCCATATAACCTTGCGACTAACCAGTTCGAGATTTCTCATATGAGGGAGATCTGTTGGTTGGGTAGGTAATAGGGTTAAAAAGCATATTACTCTTTTCCATTGGCTCGTTCCTTTTCGCGTTTATGGTTCTTCCACTGAAGTTATGAATGCATTTGGCTGACTAGATTGACTAGAATGGATTTGAGCTTTCCAGATTCAGAGGAAGCTGAAATCTG
Organism: Angiostrongylus cantonensis; assembly: GCA_009735665.1. Classification (NCBI taxonomy): domain Eukaryota; kingdom Metazoa; phylum Nematoda; class Chromadorea; order Rhabditida; family Metastrongylidae; genus Angiostrongylus; species Angiostrongylus cantonensis. The sequence goes on from MQTX01000071.1 coordinate 246,345, forward strand.
CCGAAAAACCAACTACTGTAAATAGATGACATGGTAACTACCTCGTGTATGCTTATCTAGAAAACAGCGAATTATTGATGAATGCTAAGGTTGATAGAAAGCAGCCGTCTTGTGGATTACTGCAACAAGTTTAAATGTAAATCGTGTAGCATACAGGGTGATTGGGCGGATAGCACAGTGGTTGCGGTGCCCGTCATCACAAGCTTGGTGTTATTTCGATTCTGCTCCTCTGGGCCAACCAAGCTTCCCATTCCCCCCCCACGGGTTGGGAAGTTGGTACCGGACTTGTCTGGAAAAATCACTTTCTCAAGTCCAATTGGAGACGCTCCAGCATTTCAAGAATACAGGGAGAGTTGCTCGACCAGCATTCTACTACACACAAAATGAAACTAAAATCTTCAAGTAGCGACCGACGCCACACCTAGGAACTTGGAAGACCTTCGCGGACGATGCATGCGAGGAAACGAATTGGATGTGAGAAGTGCTGAGATCCGCACAGTGGTTGTGAGGACGGGTCAAATAAAATAAAATAAAAAGTAAAATAATATACTGTGATGAGAAGTCACATTTTCAAATGTGACAAATTTCTATATCACAGTTCGGTTGGTGGTTTAATAAAATAAGAGAAACTTCCGACTATGATGTTTCCACTTCAGTCGCATAAAAAATCATTTGCCAACTGAAAAACAAGCATTATACCTAAATATCACGTCGATGCTGTTGATTCGACCATAGGCGGCTAGCAAAACTCCGGAAAAAATTCGTATCTGGTCAAATTCAAAGAGTAACGTTACAATGCCATCTAAATAAAACCTCATCAACCTTCCGAGTATTGCTGTTCTTTAAATAATCCTTCTGTTAGACGCCTAATTCTAACCAGTATGGTGTTTACTCCAACCAATCCAGGAACCATTGGGATTGTTTCCATCGAATGGAGAGTATTCAGAAATGTAGCCATCACTCAGAAGACCGAGACCTCTGAGATGTGTATGAAAATTGTGGTGAGAAAGTGAGAATTCTTTTAAGTTCAAAAGCAACCTCTTGATGCCTGTTTCTGTGTATAAGTCGCTGTTTTCGAATGTCTTATCTCGAAAATCGACGCCTCCGACACGTGAGCCAGCCGGTAAGGTTGAATAGAACAATAAACCATCTGAAATAGATAATTTGACGTACACTAAAACCTAATGCAAATCGTTACTGACTCCTATGAAGACATCCATATAGTTCCATCCGTAAGCAAATCGTTCGCATTTGTTTCGAATGAGGTACGATTCGTATTCGCGAAGCGACTATAGGCGGAACGAGCACTCGTCGCACTGCCGTCGTCGTCTCGTGATTAGCAGTCATCAGCTGTAAATCAAAGGTTAACAGTTCGCGTGTTTTCTTCAGCTTAATGAACTAACATAAGAATAGCGAGAAAGCTTCCGGACCGAAAAGCTATTCTGTAGCTTACGAAACAAATATGGTTGGCTCATAAGGAACACGAATTCAAAAGCGTCACTACTAAGACGAGTGAAGACTGCAAATATTGAAATCGTTACTGATTTGTTATACCTTATTTACTGTGTACCACAGATGATTTTCATCACTTCGGCTATTCGTTCGTCCAAATTCACTTGGTTCCACCTTTAAGAACTTATTTTGCGAAATTATCCCGCGATCTTGTTCATGTTCAACGTCGAGTTGACTCCTCCAGGTTCTGTAGAAGGGAAACGCACGAAAACGTCACACACTATCGCGTTGAATAAATCTTCCTGTTAACGACCTCGTGTTTGCTCATCAAGGAAGCAATGTATTATTGATTAGTGCCAAAGTTAAAGGAAAGTTGCTCCTGGGATTCTTCAAATTTCTCCAAAAGTTTTCACGACAGAATCTAGCAAGCTACTTCGAGCACCTCAGTTGTAAATGCACTAAGTATCGAAGTTATGACTGAACAGCTACTTTGCAGATACAGTTACTTGCGGTAGAATACCGACTTGGTGTTGATCAAACTCAATCTCCATGAGTTCGAAACCTTTGAGCAATCGTATAGGCAATTAAATATACATCCATATGGATGCTTTGATGACCCGTTTTCACTGGTTGTGCGGACCTCAGCATAATTTTTCTCTTTTCGGAGTTTTGCTGGCGTAGGCGTTGTGGTTTCCTGGAAACCCGAGGTCAGCCTGGCCAAAGTCTGCCTCAGGTCTTCACCGCCACAGGCAGTCTTCGGTCTTTGTGGATTAGAGGGAGATATGCCATTTTGCGACTAGTTTCGTACCAGAACTGTGGTGGATCCTGGTATTAGTTCACTCTTAGCTGGGCTTACTGACGAAAACGCCGGACTCCTTCTCAGCCTGAGAGATTCCGCCGGGGAACGATTCCCCTCTGTAAATCGCAGTCCGACACCCATGAACACCTCCCAGCCACAAAGAGACGGTAAACTCTTAGGAGTGTAGTGAATGTACATCTAGATTACAAAATAGACGGAATGGTATATCGACGTATTAGTTCGCCACTTTTATCATCCTACAAAACTCTACTTTTGAATTCACTGGTCCCTGGGAAACGGGAGGCCTGATTACCTCATTGATTATTGATTATGGCCTGATTATTGAAAATTAAAAGTGGGCCAGCACAGTCACGGTCCTGTAACTATTGAAATACAATTTTAGCTTATTATTTACTGCCTACTCCTTTAATTGCAGCATATGATGCGAAATATAACTCCTGTGATTCTGAGATACTTGCAAAACTACGGACTGCAGATATTTACGGTGGGGAACGAACGCGCTATTACCCTTTCCAGGAACTAGCTCGTTCACCACAACACCATGTGAGCACATTGTTTCGCCTGTCTCTCAGCTAGTTCTTGCGAACAGTGCCATCAGCAACCGTTAGTGGGTTTGATCTGAGGAGTTTAACTAAGCAATGAACCCATACAGTTAAGCTGAGACTGCAGCTATAAAAAAAAAGTTCAGGCACTAAATAATAAGTTAAAATTGCGATTATAACGACAGCCTCAGCTTAGCTGCATTCATTACCGTTTTGGGCGTTTTGGGATCAGTCCAACTGACCGGTGATTGCTGATAGCACTAATCGACAGAACGAACTGAGAGACAGGCGAAACAATGTTCCCACATGGTGTTGTGGTGAATGAGTTATCTCCTGGAAAGGGTAATGGCGCGTTCGTTCCTCACCGTAAACATCTGTGGTCCAGAGTTTTGAGAATACCTTAGCATCACTGAAGTTATACTGCAGTACAATTCACACCGGCCAAAGTGCCCAGCTGCCTCTGAACATCACATTCTTCGATGCAATACGTTGTTTTTATTATTTTTGGAGATAATATAGAAAACGAGACTTTGCCACACTTTGCATTCACTTAATGGCTGATCAAACAGATTCAATTGCAACTAGGATGCCGGACGGATTGAAATGTCGCAGCTTTTCTAATCTGAAGCTTTCCAGCCCATTAGACTGTTGAGCTCTTTTTCCCGCATGACCTTGTTGGTTAAATGCAATTCAATAACGAAGAAAGGGCAGCCTGTTAGCACAATTTTTTTGTCATGAGCAATAAGAATAAACGTCACCGTCTTAGTAGTGTGGTGAACATTTTGTCCCTATAGCGAGTCTATCCCACTTGACAGCCGCAGTGCGCGACGGTAATAAATGAAGACATTACCGACGGCCCACTCACTCGATGATTAATGGGATTACAGATGATACGGATAATATACAACAACCTATGCAAGAGTTATTTTCTTTACATTATCTTCAGTACGCCGAAAATTTACAAACCTATTTCAAACTAAAATCAAATTTAAAACTATAAAATTTTAATCAATATGTATTTTTTCTTGATGAGCTTACACGAGGTTGATAATAATATTTATTATCGGCTAACGTTTCGACGTTTTCGTCTTCATCAGAGCCGATGATCCGAGTCGATGGTCCACGCTTGTTATTCGTCTCGATGTGGCGGCTTCGCCTTCGTGTCGAGTCAGGTCTTCTTCAGCGGTCCGTCTCCTCGAATGAGGCACACTCATTCAGTGATGCCCTTTTATACACGATGCTGATGGTGGATATAATGATAATGTCCGTTGATAACTAGTTGTCCATAGTGTGCCTCATTCGAGGAGACGGACCGCTGAAGAAGACCTGACTCGACACGAAGGCGAAGCCGCCACATCGAGACGAATAACAAGCGTGGACCATCGACTCGGATCATCGGCTCTGATGAAGACGAAAACGTCGAAACGTTAGCCGATAATAAAGATCATTATCAACCTCGTGTAAGCTCATCAAGAAAAAATACATATTGATTAAGCATACCGAGGTTCAAGGAAAGTCGGTTTCGAAGTATAAAATTTTACTTTTATTAACTGCCTCGCCAGGGTGCCATACTGATACGTGATTGCTGAAAACACCGTCAGTGGAAAAAACTAGCTGAGAGGAAGGCAAAGCAAAGAGCCTCGGTTGGTGTGGTGGATAGCGTGTGAGTTCACGAAAAGGGTAAGCGTTAGTTCAAAGCCCAAACGGAGATTTCGAATTTTGCTAGCATCGCAGCACCCTTGTGCTTACTATGGCACTGTTTATAACATCTCATCTAAACGATAAAATATTGCAGCACCTGCTTGGAGGTATTACTTTTAAATTTTTCAAATATCTTCTGTTTTTCTGGTGAGCCAAAAAATCGTCTTATTCATACACAGACTTTTGAAGAAATAATGTTTGAATACGCTGGAGGAACAGTTTTTATTAAAAACCGAAGCAGTTAAAGTGACTATACCCCGACTACGGTTTCTGTGAAAAGAATTTCGTCTTTTTGTGATATCATTAAAGGTGTGATTTTAAGGAAATCGACGCATACCGTATGTCCACTTCGATTACGATATCGAATCCATTTACTGCCAGGTCTCAAATAATCGATCATATACTCGGATACGAACTCACGACCTGTGCCATTACCGTACCGTCCTTGAGTTTCAACAGCTGTGACGATGTAGGTGCTTTCAAGATTGATCTACAATTCAAGTGAATCTTTGGCATAGATTACTTTATAGTCGTAAACAGTTATGGAGAAGAAAATCAAGATGGTTTAGTTTGCATTATTGCGTGTCATGGCCAAATCAAGTTTGTAAAAATCACTCGTCTCATGAAAACAAGCTTCCTTTGAGAGTAAAAGAAATTTACGTCTTCTTCTAATTCGCAAATTTAGATGAAACTAATTTAATGGGTAGAGGAATTCGCTGAGAATTTAGGGAGCAGTGCTTCCACGAGGGAATGTGACCGGTTATTGTCCGTGGACTTCAGCTGATTTTCATCGATAACAACCTATCAAACCAAATGCTCTGTTGAAACGTTTTAGTGCCGCTAGAGATCATTTTCGTGGATTCCGGATAAAGCCGAGGTTATTCCACAAGCGATGGAAAATGCGGAGGCCTTAAATTTAAACGCAATAAAGGGTCCCGTGAGAATTTTATTTAACAACTATTCTAAACTGAATAATGCTCAGTAACGATTCCGTTCAGAATCGTGAGAACATCCCAGAATGCTTCCTAACACGCATTACCAAGGAACTGGGAGCCTCGCGCTTTCTACATATGGAGCTTTGTTTTGGTTTCGTACATTGAATTCATATAGTTATATCCAGATTCATGCAGCTCGAAGATTATGGAAGGTGAGACGGTATTTAAAGAGATTTTTGCAGCTGTTTGGTTGCTGAAAAAATCCTCCCTTTATCGAAATGCCTATGAAAGGTAATGGATAGTAGGAGGTGGTATGAGAACGATGGCAGAAGAGTTTTGCAGAGTAACTCTTTCAAATACTGTACAGTTAAAACTATAATAACGGATGAGTGTTGATGGCTCTGTTAAATAGAAAACTAGCTGAGACAAAGGTGAAACGAAGGACTAGCATGGTGTGGTGGTGAATGCGTCAGCTCCCGGATAGCGAAAAACCAGACTTTCCACAGTGATCGCAATTGCTCTTCTGTTTGTCTTCCACATTGCTATCCTCTCAACGAAGGTCACTTAGCGACCCCCATACCGTTAGAGCAGGTGTTAGATGTATGTATGATGATGGAAGCTCGTAAAGAGTTATCGCCGTTGTATGATACCACCAACATCTCGTGATGTGTACCAATGCTCTTAATCACATGTTCTACGTGCTACACACACACAAACTACATAGTAGCCGGTACAGGAACCTGATAAAATATTATTAGCAATGAAGACTAAGTAAGTATAGTAAGTAACTAGTATTGAATTGTTATTAGCATTATGAAAATTAGTTTAAAGCAAATACTTGAGTATAAAAGCTGTTCAGAGTAACATCTTGAATCGTTAAAATTCTAAGGATCTAAATTGTTTTTGTAATTAGAACTCTAAAAAGGTAGAGCTTTCGGTGTTGATCAATCCCTGAGGAATGCGCCATGCATTCGACTTCATTAAGTATCGTTGAAGGTGATTGAATGCATATCTGGCCTTCATAACGACTCGCGGTGGCCTGCTGATGTATCGAGCCAGTGCTGCTATCCTCCCAAACAAGACTGGTACCAATTTGCCGAACCTAGCGGGATGGAAAGCTTGGTGGACCATGGCACAGGAATCGATTCCACGTGTGTGTTGCAGGGCGCTTCCGACCAGTGCGCCACATGCGCTCCTGTGTTTGTAATGACAATCACGAAAATATCAAAGACTATTACCTGTAAGAATTCATAACTACTGCTATGTATTTGTGGTTTTGGGCACCATGCCCCGGATGCGATTTCTGTGCGAATCCTGAAAGTCATATCGCATAATACGGGATTTAATAGTAAATTGCAAATGGTCATTCGTGCACTCATGCATCCACACACATGCTCAACATTGAAATTTGCATAGCATAATGGGGCTGGTAATAGGCATCCGCCATTATTCATGAAGGCGTTCCAAACACCAGAGCTCCAGGTAGTACGCTTGATGAACCAAAAGGTCATTTGTCCTTATTGCCAACAACCGCCCACCCCTTTCCCTTCACCTCCACCACCATCTCGTTGTGACGCTAATCAGACCGAATGACCCAACACACCAACCGTACTACGTAACCGAATGGATTTAGAAAATGATTATGAAAGATCTTTCGTCTTATAAATAACGAATTAGAAATATTACAGCGTTCTAGTGCAATCAGACTAGAGTCGGTACTACGATGAGACACAAATGAAGACTCTAGACATTCACCGATAATGAGGACATCTTAGAACATCCATCCAGCTATAATCTTCTTAATTATCGGATAAATGAACCGGGTGAACCGGGTACCAATAAAATCTCCATTCATCGCTGTTGTGCGCTACAATTCTACATCTCAGCTCGACATAGTGAAACGTCAGCCACGTGTAAGGAGTGCGGAGTGCGATAAATCACATTATAGATTTCTAGCCGCAACGTAGTCTATCATGGAAAAAATTGTTTTCACTGCACTGGCGCAAAAGTAATGAAAAATCTCCTTCCAATGAAATATTTATGAACATCCTGATATTTTGGAATTCGTCTCGACAGTTCTACACCACTCAAGTCAGAAATACATGAGCTTCACCATAGCGGAAAATTTTCACAATTTACATTTAATATACACCTGTGCATATCTAGTTAACTAAGACAGTTTCACCATTCCAAGAAGGGTGAAATTTATCTCTCGTCACTTGACGGCAGCGTTTATCCCACCCAATTTCCACTACTACACGCATTCCAATTACAAGAAATCTCATCGTGTATCGTTTCCATTGAATTCTAAGCCTTCCTCAATCGCTATTAACAATTCATCTCAATATAACGCATTACGGCAATGCAACGACATCTGTGACACACTATTGCCGACGTTGTAAAGATACACAGACGCCACTATAGCACAAACCGCTTCAAAGTTCAAGTTATAACATAGATAGGAGCATTAGAAACCTTCAGTGTATCAATAAAGATGGAAAAAAGCATACCTGGAATTCTGCGGTCCAACACTTTGTCTATCGAAACTGCTGCTAGCGGTGATTTGAGAATCACGGATGGCACCTGATTCCATGCCAAGCGCTGTCGCATTGCATTCGTCTAGAACAAGAATTCTTAGCAGAAAATGTGAGAATAAATATTATTTTATCATATTTAACTATGCTCAATACTCCCACAGCTTTTTCTTTTCTAGCAACTGATCTATGAAGATTCCTTGCAGCGAAGACATTTCAAAATGAAGCGAACGTCTCTTATTCATCCTTTTCTTCATGACTTCCTTCTAAGATTGAGAAAAAGAAAACTACTTTATGATATTTGTCAAAGACGATTATAGTGAAAGCGACAAATCAATGGATGCCTTATCTCCGCCTCCTGCCTACGTGATGATATCATCATAGTTATGCGGAATTGTAACAGTAACAGTTGCCCAACCTTCGTCTCCCAACACTCAAGCATTTTTTGGTAACTTTCACTCAGGATCCTAGCGAATTCCATCGGATTGTACGATGGAAGAGTGCCTAGCCTAAATGATTCAATGTAGGAGATTCGGACATGATTCTTAAGACAGTACGATTAGAAAAATCTCAATTTTCAGTCTACCATATTCGCTCGGGTTGTGATACTCCATCTAGGTAGCGTATAACTAGAAACAGTCCTGGGAAAAGTGGACGCGAACTCTTTTGCATGGGCTTATCGAAAGTGTGGGAGCCTAATTTCCAATGCCGAAGTTTTTTCCTTTGCTTAAAGTGGATAGGAGGCGGCACGCGGATGCATGGAGCAGACCATCAGAGCACACCTTCCATTCACTTAGTTGCCTTGTCAGTGGTATCCATAAAGGTGGTTGGTTCACGTCTGGGTTTGGTTGAAATTTGAGGATTGTGGAATCTCAAGACGGCAATGCTTGTGCTTTTCAATTTCACCCCTGGAACAGCGTCCTTTGAGTATGAGAGACGATTCCGACATTGTGGCTAGTATTCTTACAACAGGACAGCAATTCCTGATGAAGATGTTAACTTAGCGGTACTGGTACAACAACCTTAACGAACAGATGCGGTGTATTCGCTATTTTAGTAAATCACAACTAAGAATGACTGATTATTGAGTTTGCCGTTGCCTATTCTGTGCCTCACTACTAGGAAGTGAACACTCAATATGGAAATATGCCAGTGAAGTTGCATGAATGGTTTGGCTGTAACATAAAACTCGTCGGTCGCATTGCAGCGACCGCTCTTGTTGATATATCTCCGGAGACCAATACTAAACACTCCCCTAGAACTCCCATCCCAGTGCAATTCAAGAGAAGCAGATTGGGAAAGGGAAAGAAAGAAAAAGCGACACTAATTTCTCATGTCCAGACGACGGAAGTTTTGGTGTGGTTGAAAGATGGATATTCAGGCAATTTAAGAAAAAAAGTAGAGAAAAAAAAGTATTTTTAACAATTGATTCTCATCACCACTAAGTGGGAACTCTTAAAAGACTAAGCGTCTAAGAAGGCCTGCATATCCATTAGGATTATTATAAGCAAACCGAAAAACGCAGATTACGGCTACGCTTTTTGTGGCAAGAAAATTCATGAAAAAACGTGGATCCCGTGAGTTGGCCCGAATTGTCGTCACAGGTGGCTCCTGTGCTTTTTTTAGGATCCCCACAGAGCCCATGTAGAACTCTGGCTCTGAAACTGGGCTTTTTTAAAAATCTAGCCCAACCGTTTGCTAATAATTCACCATAAGAAAAAAGTAAATTTACAATTAACTTTGTTCTCGAGTGGGAGTGAATAAACGCGAGTATTCAGAATGAGGAAAAGAAATATTAGAAAGTCGCGTTTCCAGCGGAGATGGATTTGATCATGTGAGGCAAAATAGAGTTTGTTTACAACAATTTAGTTATTTATTTATTTATGGCCGGTAAAGCTAATAAACGATAGTAGAAGTGAACTGTAGATTTCCCAACATATCAATAAATTTACGAACGTTTCAATTCTCGTGTATGGTTCTTTCTAGACGATTTAGTCGGCCGCCACTGCTTTCGAATCTCAGATGTCGGCGTGCACTCTGTTGCGGTCAATGCTCTATCAGAGGACGAATGGTGAAGGATTAGCGAAGCACCCACGCTGGACGGGTCAGCGGGTGCTCTTTTCACTTAACGATCATCGTACACTATAAACATGCTCAATGAATCTTCCTCTCCATACTGATTTCCAACCATTAGAAACATCTGCTGACAGGAACGAACACAAAAGGCACACGTCCTTGCACTAGCAATGGTCTGACATTCTGTTTGAATGAACAAACACATTCGTTAATAGAATCTCATGAGTTTGTCTCGACATTTTCACTCAAAGAACTATTTAGAGCAAAACAGTGTGTTAATAACCACTACTGTCTTGTCTGCCAACAAAATAATCACTGGTTGACAAATGGTGACGACAGTGCAAGGCCTCTGCAACGCTTTCAAAACTCCAAGGATGAAAAACTTTGCCCAGTCAGAAAATGAGTAGTGAAATGGGATCTCTGGTAGGATCTGTGTGGTTCTATGTGATTAGTAAAGTGGGGCCATTCATGGAACAAATCCAAGCATACAGAGCGAAAATTGAAGCTCTATTTCAGAAAAGAACTACGTGAATAAAGGAAATTCGTATGGTTTTGATTTTCTGATTGGCTGCAGTCGTGGTCGAAAAGTGGCAATGATTACTAAGTGTCCGTTAGCAAGATCCTCATGAATGACGACGAACCATCTTAACGATTAGAAACGCTTTAGCGTGAACTATCCTATTAGTGCCCGACAGTTGATGTTCTTGAAAAGACTGGACTTCTGGTAATAAACACTCAAATTCACCTTTATCGAAGCCGAACATCAACTAAGGCCAGACGGAAAATGGACGGTAAATCAATGAAAATAACAGAAAACATGCAATAATGCTGAGATATGAGCAAAGCTCGAGGTCTTAGGTGGCTTCGAACCTACGATTATCCTTTTTGGGCCCACGTATTATCCACTGCACCACCAAGGCTTTTGATTTGTGTTTCTCTCAGCCAATTTTTTAATCTAACGGTGCTGCCGCCAATCTCACATTAAGAATAGTGGTCTATTGGTTCAAAAATAGGCATTGAACCCAGTTCCGAGTTTTGCTCACACCTCAACACCACTGCGGTTGTATTTCACGTCATGCCCTACCATGAGAAAGTAATAAGCAGTAAATAAAAGTCAAAAACTGCAACGTCATTGGTACCCCCAGCTTAATTGGGTTCAAAGGCGATTTGTGCTCGTCAGATCATGTTGATGGCTGAATGCTGGTAGCACTATAAGGGTACCACGAAACAATTGAAAAAGCAAACAATACTAAAGTTACAGATTTCAGTCATCGTTCAGTAAAAATTTCAGAAATACTCTTAACCTAACTGCAAGAGAAACTTACTGTTTGGCTAATTATAATCGATAACGCGGAAATTTCTAGGTCTTTAGGGGCTAACGATAAAGCATATGAAGTGCGGCAATGAGAACAACGCGCCTTACTTACCAAGCCGCAATGGAGACACACTCTGAAGAACTACACCGACGACAACTGACCACATAGCATCCCAGCTTCTGAAAAGAGAAGTTAATTTTGATCGAATCGCTGATCGACTGGTCGACTATGTGATCATGGAAGAGTTTGTCGTTTTCTCTCCTTGTTGACATTTTTTCTTTTTTTTTTCCGTCGCACGACAATCGTTTCGTGTTGCCGTCTATTGTATTACTGCCCTAATACGCTCAACAGTAGTCTGCTGTTCAACAATAACTTTCCCGTCTACTAAAAGAAAGTTTCGTCGAAGATGGAGTAAGTGATGCCTTAGGTCGATAAAATTTTTCTGTTGAGAGAACTATTTACATTTGGACTATATTTTCACTAATCTACGCAACGTATTAGAAATGAGTGAAGCTTATCAAAAGTTGAAAAAAATTATCTCAACTGATCGCTTATCGAAATATTCCGATTGATAGAAATACACGGAATAACCACGAAAATTTCATAATGCTCGAGACGTGCTTCCTGTACGAACCTCAAAAACATTCCAACCACTCGTCAATGTCTTGTCTCACCAACGCAAATGATTGAGTTAGAGGACTTTGCCAATGATAGACACTATATATATATATATATAAGAGTGATTTTAATCACAGATGCTTGTAGTGCAAAAAAATATCATAGATTATAGTGAAAATTTCGTCGTGATGAAAGCCATAGCATTAGTTCGGATAAAGGCGCGGCGAATAGTCATTGCTAATGCTTACGAAACTGTAACACCTCGGGAGGGCTGCAGAGGAAAATCCACACCTCGATAAGTAATTGTGACCAGGAAAAGGTTTAATTTGTCCTACACGTTATTTTAAACAAAATAAGCGCAGCTATAAAACGTTACTTAAAAAGGGCCGTCTAGAGAAATTGGTAACAGTGATTGAAATACCACCGGACACTCTCAGGTGCAAGTTAGTTCGCAGCCGCGCAAACGAGCTTAGCCACTTATAAGAGCTTCTTTGTACAAGGCAAAATTGCATAATATATTCTCACGGTGGAAATGGTGACTGCATGATTTCAGGTGCGATATACCCAATAGCTTGTGAAGTGTGAAGGGACGAAGGCGAAGTGGATAAATTACTCTGCCTCCGCATAAAAGCATACCAAGCATGTAAGCGTAAAGCTAAACAATATACTCCACTATATTTTGAGGTAAGAGCTACTTTCCTAGCATTGGAAGCCGAAACATTAGCGCTTAAAGCTCTTGAGATATTTTGGATAAATCCCAAAAACCGAAAAATGGATAGCAAGGAGGAACGTCTCGTGATCACGCGTGACCCAGCCGTACCACAGGCTGACTCTCCTATCTGAGCCCTGGTCGCTAGCAAGCAAATGGAATTCTTACAAAATACAGAACGATCGATGTTTAGAAGAAGCTGTTTATTATTCGAAAGCAAATTTATGTGTTAAGTTTTGTCTGCTAAGGTTATTCAAATGTTTGATTGGGTAGATTGCATGTTAATTTAATCTTTCCAGATTCTGAAGAAGGCGAAAGCGAAGAAGGCGAACTACCCTTCAACTTTAAGGAAATATACCATCACGATGCAATCATTCAAAAGAATTTCTTTAGCAGCAAAAAAATGAAGATTTCTCAAAAATTTGTAGATATTAAATGTAACAAGAAAAAACAGTCAAAGAGCTACGAAAAACACCACAAAAGAGGCAAGTGGGGAGAAGAGAAGGACGAAGTGGTGGTTTTGCATGCATGTTGGCTGATGGATGGATGACAAGTCTGGAGAGATTGTCATGCATGACATATTTGCCAGCAGTTCTAACGTCGTACCGATGATAGTTGTCTGTTTCGTCATCAGATCATTTCATCTTCATAGATAGGCTTTTTCGATACTCCGACAAATGGACAGTCATTTGGTCGAAATGCACGAAAACCTTCTAAGTTTCTTCTCGATGTGAAATAGCTTTAAGGAAGAACAATGATGACGTGAAGGAAAGGAACTTGTTTCGACTGCCTCATTAATGTATAGGACTAAAACGGCCCATTTCCGCAGTCGCTATGTTGATCGCTGTAATTTCGATTATATTCATTTTCTCCTTTTTCAAATGTTGCAGATTTTGATTTTGTTATCTGATCGAAGTGTTACAGTACAAAAGAACAAACGAAGAATTTTGGCACGCGATATTGAAAGGCAGCCAAAACCAGAAGAGAAAGATTCATTCCAATGGATTATTGTTCTATTTTCTTAAGAATTTCACTGTGACGAGCAGAATGTATCGTTAAATACTTTAGAGTCCTTTAGAATTACGACTCTCTTGTCAATGAATGAGATATAAGAGAGGTAAAACCACAATAGTAATGTGACGGCCGTAAGCGAAAAACTTTGAAGCAACTTCGAAATAAGGCCTTCAACACACTTGTCTTTTAAGAGCTTAAGCACCACGAAATACCAGCTAAGATGCCATTTACAAGAGATGATGAGGTGATAAGAAGACTGAACTCTTTGTGGAGAACTATGAAACACCTCTACGAACACGAATGTCGAAATGCAAGAATTTCTTACAGTGAACTGACAAGGGTTTTTTAACTGACACCATTTTTAATTGAATTTCCTCAATGAGTTTATAACCAAATTATTTCGATATTCTTTTTTATCACATGACTATTTCAGAAATAGAGACAGACTTCGGTCTCCTGAATATACAATGTTTCACATGCGTCCATTTCGACACCAAATGATTCGAATGAACGAAAACACTTCGCATTTCGGAAACAAAGAAATCATCAATTGGGAGAATCAACAAAAACGGACATATTAGTTGGAATCTCTCCAAAATGCAAAACTCGAGATACTAATTGAAAAAATATGCGCCTCATGTACTACGTCATAGAAATTAGCAGCAATATCTTGAAGAAACTGAAGTATGTCACGTGTCCAGCTAACAAGAAATTTGTCTCTTCGTCTCTTCGAGATATATATATATATATATGGTTGGAGGTGATTGGTGATATTCGGGAGTCAACACAGATAGCGAGAATTTGCATACGCGCAAATGGACTGCAGAGTGGTGGTGTTGGTGGGGGTCGGGTTGGCGGAGGCGGCCGGCCGCAGCGGCCGGTGCACCCACCACCAACATTGGTGAGTCTGAAAGTGCCGTCGTAGTCTGACAAATGAGAATGAAACTACATATGAAACATTTTAAGAAGGCATCCGATGAGGATTCCAGGACGAATACAGTCACTGAGATGTGGTGCAATGTTTACTTTTTGGCTTGTAAAAAGAAGAACTGAAGAAAATTTAAAGAATAGAAGATGTTACATTAAAAATCGATGAGTAGAAAAAGTATTTAACAGAAGAAACGACGTGAAGAAACTCCAAATTTCAGACAATGCGATATGCAAAGTATCAAGTTGTACTACCTGTAATCTTATTTCACACCGAGTGACTGAACTTACTACCAGTACTGCGTTCACTAGTTAGTGTCACACTCTTCAAATGGACACCACTTGGCTTAAAAAAGATTATAACAATTTTTATGCAAGACTACTACAATGATGCTGAGATACTTGTAAACCACTCATGGTGTGGTGGGGAACGCGTTAGCCCCCGGAAAGGGTAATAGCGCGTTCATTCCCCACTGTAGACACATGCGATCCGGAGTTTTGCAAATATTTCAGCATCGTTGTAGTAATTTTCGTGTAATTTTTGCAATGTGTTCAACAGATCGCTTTTGATTAGTGTTTAACAACCTATCCACAACTTAGAGGTGGTCATACAGCAAAACGATCTATCAACTGAAAGCCTATAAAATGGGAAGAGCTATTTGGATCTAGAGTACTTTATACTTTTTTCTTTATTTTTTATTTGATCCATCTTCACGTTTACCGTCCGGATCCAAGCACTTCTCATAATCAATTCATTTTCTCGCATCCATCGTCTTACGAAGGTCTTCCAAGTTTTTACGTGTGGCTTCGGTTGCTACTTGGGGGTTTTCATTTCATCTTGAAGATCGTATAATGCTGATCAAGCGATTCTCCCTGGAGTCCTGAAATTGCCGGTTGAAGCGTTCCTAGCTGAATTGCAAAGAGTGTTTTTTTTACCAGAGAAGTCTAATACCAATTCCCGACTCCGGATTGATGCGAAGTTTCGTTGACCCATGGGGGAATCGAACTAGCGTCATGCTCGTGATGACGGACACCACTACCACCGTGCTATCTCCCCACCAAGTCTTTAACTACTAACAACAAAATTGGATAGATGAAGAGCCTTAAGCTAATGTAAACTACAATTTGGATTATATAGAAAAAAACAGCTACGTGAATAAACATGAAAGCTTGCGACTTGGCGCGAACTGGTGCAATTCCTGGTGGTCGGTCATGCTTAAAGCTAAGTCGTATTGATAGCATGTTTGTTTTCATTATTAGTTCTTTGCAGACGTAGATTGAATCGTACACTGTGTCAGCACAAATAAAGCAAGATGCTTCACTTACATTACATCAGCAATTTCAAGCCGAATTTCATTCAACCTCCACATGTCAAAGCAGGGAAACGTCGGCCAGTTAAATTTTTGTGATAATCTCGTGCTCAACTGTATTATGGTGGTGGATTACTTTATATCATTTCTGCAGTATTATAGTAATGAACTTATCCAGAATTTTGGGCAAAGATTCAGAAACTCTATCCAGAATTCAGCTTACGAATAAGTTCTGACACAATATCATGCCTCTTGTCAAAACTATTTGCTCATTTCTTAACAGATCCAACAACATTCCACACTAAGCGCCTGATGAAAGCTCCGTATTAGTAATGGAGGAACGCTACTAAATAGAATGAAAATGATGAGTGATTGATGGTAGAACTTGAGATTCTCCTTTGCGTTAGAATCCAGTTAATGACTGATTTAACAATGAGGAGCGAACTATTTATAAAATTGGTTTCTCAAATGGGCTTACTCTTTCAGGCTTGATGGGCCATGGATGCGGGGATCGATTCCATGTATGTGTTGCAGGTTGCCTCCAACCACTGCCCCACAAGCGCCCTTGGCAGATAGCACAGTGAGTGATATTTATGGTTTTCAATGATGTTATTGCTATTATTATTATTATTATTACTACCAGTAGTAGCATAGTGGTACTAGTATTTACGCCACCAAAAACTTTTTCACTTGATGCGAATTCCTTATAATCTCCTAGGTGACCGCGAGAAGCAGAAACTTGACGACACCAATGGAGACCGAATACGGAGCAGAGACGAGATTTCATGAAAAGGCTTCTTTCCCCAAATATTCCCTTAATAACTAAAAGTAAAATTTCCAAACTGAACGAAAGACTTTTGCCATTACAGAGAAGATATTTCTAACACTTTTTCATTAGTGAGATAACCACGAGTTCGTTATCAAACTTTATTAGACCGACGTTTGGCATCTTCGTCCCCTTCAGAGCCGGATTGATTCGAGTCCATTGTCAAAAGACACTCACTTTTCCGATGTGAATATTCGTGGTCACATCGAGTCATATTCAATGTGGCACCGTTCGTACGAAGTAAAATTACACGCAGAGCGTTTGTATACAGAATGGTTGGTGGTAAACTGATTACCCATTGGTAGCAATTTGCTTTTTTAATGAACAGTCCATTTTGCAGTAGTTTGAACCAAACAAGCTTTCATGCACCACTGGATTTCATATATATTATATATATATATA
>MQTX01000071.1:270612-285279 GCA_009735665.1 Angiostrongylus cantonensis
ATTTGGATAAATGCCAGTTCGCATCAATTTCTGATGTGGGATGGTGCAGTCATCAAACATATGCAACTACAATCAGCTGTTCTAATTTTGCTCATTGGAAGTCACAAAAAAAGTGGTGAATGTTTCGAGAAGCTGTTGATCCCGAAATTACCATAGAGTTTTTCGTCTTTTTGTAAGTGTTATTGAAGCGTTTGGCCTAACAAATTGTCTGTCAGTATACCCTTCCAGGCTCTGAAGAAGGCGATACCGTGCCGAAACGTTAGCTACTGTTGTATTGTATTGTGTTTTCTATAGAAGTAAATGTATACTAATGCTAATTCCAGTTGGTAAACGCTCCGCCTCAATCTTCAAAATGCTTCCTCTCTTCCGGAACCTCGGCGACTCCAGCATCTGCGCATTTTTTGCCATCATTTCTTTCAGACTTTAAGGCATTAATCTGATATTTAGCTCAAAGCACTAATTTGGTATTTCGTACCGTACAGTTCGGATATGGCGTTATCTCTTACCTTCCATAAGTGAATTTTGAATGATGAAATTTGGTAGTAATTTAATTTCGTATAGGTGCCAACTCTTAACAATTAGAAGCGCACTGAAAGCTTGCGAGAAAAGAGACCATTTCGGCCCTTAGTTTCAGTAAGAACTACCATGTTCCCTAAAGTCCGACGTTTTTGAGAGAAAAACAGGTAATAAAACACGATATTTTTAAAACATTCCTAACCTTTTCCACATATTTCGCTACGTATTACCATCCTACCAGTTTCTGAAGATTTGTTCATTGTGCTTTTGTTTGCAAAAGCACGTGTACGATTCTTTCGTAGCACATCAGTTTCGGGGTGTTCTGAATTTACTGAGGTATTAAGAGTCGCTGTTCTCTGAAATACACGACATGAGTCATTGTTTCTCTTCTTTTTTTGGAAAGGAAGCAATAACACGTAAATCTATTCCTTAAATGAAAAATAACACACCGCGTTTTTCGAACCATGAGCAGTGTGCTCCTTCAAGCGCACGGCACGCGCGCAGCTTTCCAGGTTTGCCCTTGTTCCCTAGGTATCTACATTTTCTTGTCCTCGTTCCTTCGGTATTTCATCATTTTTAACCAATCTACCGTATAAACTCTTAATTTCTGAAAAGACAAAAGACAGCGATGTGGACGAACAAGACCAGCTGTAGCGCATATACCCAAACACGTACACAGATGGCTTAATAAATCGAAACAGTGATGCAACATAGCTAAGAAAAGCCGAAAGTGAGTGAGGAGACTAGACTGAGGTGATGAATTTTATTGTCCATTTCTTCGAACCGCTCTTCTACCAAATCAGGGAGATCCATTGGGTTAAGAAATGAACGTAGAACAAGAATTGTACCTGCTGTATCATTTGTACAGAAATCAGCAATATAGAAACGTTGACATAGTTAGGGAAGAAATAGACTACAAACACGAAAACAAAACACGGTGTAACAAAAGAGGAAAGGCGTATATGCGGTGGTGCAAAACGCTTGTCCCCATAAGAAATCTGCTTCGAAACCTGCTGCAAGGTTATCTGCGAGCTTCAAACTTGACGGTACACTGTCTAACAAAGTGCTAACGAAGGTTACTGTCAGATAGCGTTAATCACGCTTTGTTTTATTGTACTTTACCTTTTTGCAAGCAAGGTCTGTCAAGAAGAGCTTTAAGAGCTAAGTAACAGTTTTAGGGTAGTTTGTAATTGAAAATAGAAAAGTGTTAGAAGCTAATGAAGTGATCATAGCACCCGTTGTTTGATATATCTTTGTTGTAGTTCACAAAGCGACAAGTAGGAAGAAAATACAGAGAGATGGAAACAGAGGGAGGGAGGGAAAGAGAGAGGGAGAACGAGAGTGTACAAAGAAGGGGGACAAGGACTAATAGTTAGATTGGAAGCTTAACAATAATAGGGGAATCGATTCAACGTTTTTGGACCGTATTAGAGACCCTACCGACTTTAGTCATACCTTTTTGAAATTGCTTTCGCTTGTTAGGCGTAATCTCGAGGAAACCAACAGACATAGACCAAAAATAAATCTGTAAGGCATGTAAGCCTGAGATAGATTGGATTTTTTGTCTTGTCTTTAAAAGGATGTTGAGAATATGCTTGATACAGTAAGATTATTACGACTTTGAAATTGGTTCGGCAGTTGCCTTATTTTCTAACATCTTGTTGCAGTGTTTGAAGAAACTTTTGGCGTCTAGACCAAGGACAAGGACTAATAGTTAGATTGGAAGCTTAACAATAATCGATTCAACGTTTTTGGACCGTATTAGAGACCCTACCGACTTTAGTCATACCTTTTTGAAATTGCTTTCGCTTGTTAGGCGTAATCTCGAGGAAACCAACAGACATAGACCAAAAATAAATCTGTAAGGCATGTAAGCCTGAGATAGATTGGATTTTTTGTCTTGTCTTTAAAAGGATGTTGAGAATATGCTTGATACAGTAAGATTATTACGACTTTGAAATTGGTTCGGCAGTTGCCTTATTTTCTAACATCTTGTTGCAGTGTTTGAAGAAACTTTTGGCGTCTAGACCAAAACTGCTTTCATTGAAAAGCTGGATAAGTACTTTTCAGCAGTAGAGTCGCAGAAAATGTCTCACAGTGATGGAATATTTGCAACGCCTTTAGGAAATTTCAACTTCGATTTGAACGAGTGCAAAAAGCGCTAGACGCAGATTATGGTCCTTTCTTTCCATTTTCAATGCTTTCAACATATTTGTTTGAAAGCGTGGTCTAAAACAGAATAACCTTGTTGTTTTCACTGACTTACAAAATACAATCCGCATAAACAAGAACACATCCAGGCACTAATGCATGGAAATGTGTTCCTAAACACAGAAGAATTTGTCAAATAGGTGAAGCAGCAACAAGAGATCCATCACCTGGATTCAACTGCGTCTTAGTGACACATAAGAAGTCCAACAGAAACTTGATCCTCTTTAAGCAGCAGTTCATCGCTAACAAGTTAAGCACAGCTACAAAACTAAGTTTAGAAAAGTCCAGTTAGGAGAATTCGGAAGGTATGATTGGAATACCATTTTTTATGAGTGTCTATGGGAAATGCACAAATGCGTAAATTGCAATAACTCTAGAAACGATGATTGCATGATTTCTATTGCGGTGTACCTAATCTCTTGTGAAACGTGTACGAGCAAATATGTTCAGGGAGCGGGTAGACCACACTTGTGGCTCGTGTGAAAGTGCAGCTAACTGGGAATCTTACGGTCATTCACTAGTCTCGCATAACACACATAGACATTGCGGAGAAGATTTTGAAATAAAATGCACTATTCATGCACATGGTTTTAAAATATATACACGAAAGTTTCTTAAGCATTTTGGATAAATCTGAATAGTGCAAAAATGGACCACCACTGAGAAGAGAGTACTATGATCATAGTCGTCTACAGTTCCTACATAGGACGGTCCATCTCTTTGTCAACAAACGTTACTACCGTCACATTCGTTTCGGTGCTGTCGAATGTTTTTCGTAACTACTGAAGGATAGGCCAATAAAGAATGATATTTCGGAAAAATTTCTACAATTCTTGTTACAGTTTAGATGCAATGTCTACATCAAAATCTCTAGAGAGATCTTCTCTCCTCTTGAGATCAGGAGTGTGACTTTCATCTTTAGTGTTGAGGTTTCGCATTCGAAGGAGAATAGCCGTTATGTCGTTTCGTCTTAGAGTTTTTTTTGCTCTTCTTATCCAGATTTTTAAAGGTTAAAGGTGAACAGCGAGAATCCGTAGTGTCCTTTTCCCGACTGCCGTATCGAAGTCTGACATGAGAGAGCAAGAACGAAAAGCACTAAAGGATAACTTTCCCGCTAACAATTACGTCTAGAAGGTGGCTATTAGAAATCCTAACTTTATGAGGTTGTTTCACCAATTCCTTCTGCCTGCACAGTTATAAGTCACTCAGATACTTTTCCGGCATTTATTTATTAGAAGGATTGAAAGCTTTTTGTACTTGAATACGGTCCGGAATTTATTCCTCTCTTAAGCAGATTACTGCTGACGGTATCTACACAATGCAAAATTAATCATCTTTGTTCTTTATCAATTACGGAAGTTCTCCAGTCTTTGAATGAATCGGCTCTTCGCATATGACGGTAATTGAGTCCAATATTTTCTAAGATTACCTAGCCCGTGCCAGTTTAGTCTGGAAGTTTTATTCGGTTAACATTTCGCTGTCTTCGCTTTCCTCAGGACTGGGTTAATTCGAGTCCATTGTTTATCACCATTCACCCTCGAAGTATAGCACATCCTTCTAATCTTAAAGGATAAAAAGGATAAAGTTCTCGGCGTTGATCAATCCCCGAGGGATGCGCCATGCATTCGACTTCATTAAGTATCGTTGCAGGTGATTGAATGCATATCTGACTCGCGGTGGCTTGCCGTCGTATCGAGCCAGCGCTGCTATCCTCCCAGACAAGTCTGGTACCAATTTACCGACCCCGGAGGGATGGAAGTCTTGGTGAGCCATGGGTGCAGGAATCGATTCCACGTGCGTGTCGCAGTGGCGCCTCCAACCACTGCGCCACACGTGCCCCTCTTCTAATCTTATCAATTCAAATCCCCTTCACTGGAGCACCATTCTAATGTGATGGATGGTATTCGCTATGGATTAGCTGATACAGCACCGACTGCTACAGTATAGATAGTTTTCATGAAACTAACTCGCTATCAGTGTACAACCTGGACAAAACCGTCTATAAAAAAGCACGGCCGAGCGAGAATCTTCATTCGAGCGATACTCCACTCCGTTGGATTCGAAACTTGCATATAATGCTTTTTTGTCAATTTTTAGGATATTTTAAAGTTTTTATGATTAATAAAGCAATTCATATGTACAGTTACAATTTTTTTTGAAAAATGAGTTTTCAGATTCATTCTGTGGAGAGGGATTTAACGGAAAACTTTCCATCCTTACATCACGTCGCTATTCTAATACGTTCGCCGGTTCATCTATTTTCACTTGCCTTTTCAAATTGCCCTGGAAATCTAAAAAGTTACACGATCTTTCAATTATTAGTCACTTCCTCAACTTGATCACAACCTGTGTAATAACGCGGTTTCAGTCGCCACGCAAGTTGTTATGTAGCAGTTAATGATATTACTCATTTTCTTACGCCCTACATGAGGACGTGAGATTTTCATGCGAGATATTAATTTTTCTACTCAATTTTGTTAGTTTTTCTTTGAAAAAACAAAAATCTAAAGTGACGACATTCACACGTTTACACTACAATAACGTGATCATCCTACGTTAGAAGAAAGGTGATTGAAAAACTCGATACACTCCGTAGATGAGGAGATAGATAAGTTCACATTTACCCAAATCCTGAAATTCAGGAAACGCATTGCCATATATTAGGTGTTCCAAAGAAATACTTCTGGGTGGAAAGACTACGCAAAGGTTCGCCAGGTTAAAACAATTATCTCTGCCATTTAGTTAATAGTTTAGATTCTTCAAATAAATCCATCGCTTGCAATCTTTCAAATAGAGGTATTATAACAGCTACATGGATATATCAACAGACAAACTGAAGGGGGCATGTATCGTAGTGATCCGAGGCCCCCCGTAGTACATATGGGAAAGATCCTAGCGTTCCAGGCCCACCAAGCCCTCCATCCATCCGGATGGCCAAATTGGTACCAAACTTACAAGGGAGGATAACACGACCGGTTCGATACATCGGTAGGCCTTACACTGCATGTCACTGTGAACGCCAAATGTACATTGAAGACGAATAAGTGGCACACCTCATGGATTGATCAACTTCGAAATCCTTATCCTTTTCGTATCCTTTTATAAAGTGAAGGAAGTTCGCTGCTTGAAAATCAGAGCTGCTCTCAGTAATACATCGTTCTGAAATTTCTAAAAGACTAACGTGGTTTGACCTCATTTAATCACAAAAGAGATAAAAAGAAGAGTTAAGGCTCCTCGAATTCATTAATCCTTCACGAATTTTCTGTGCTTTCGACTAATTTTGTGGCATTTTGCAGATACAAATCCCATACTATTTACTTAAAAGGTCCGTCCTCACTGGTTGTGAGGGCCACAGCATAATCACCATTTTTCGGTAATTTGCTGGTGCTATTGTCGTTCTCTGGAATCCCGAGGTCAGCCTGGCCAACGTCTTCCCCAGGTCTTCACCACCATAGACAGTCACAGCCCTTGTGGATCAGATGGAGATTTGCCACCGTGCGACTTTAATACCAGGACGGTGGTGGATCTTGGTGCATTTAGCTCGGCATCCTGATGGAAATGCCGAACTCGGGCTTGGGAGACCCTTCCGAAGGACGAATCTCCCCGCTGTACATTCTTTACATCGCAGTCGGACACCCAGGAACACCTCCTAGCCGCAATGGGGCGGCAAACCGTTGGGAGGAATTCCATGATAGGTCATTAAAAAGGCTTTTGGTGTCTTATCGGCACATAAAGTTAATGTCGATGGCTTCCAGATCACGAAAGCATATCCTCCAAAAAAGTTTGGTACTAACTTTTCGAACTCAGATAGAAAGGAATCATAGCTTTCCGGTGCAGCTGGGTCAAGCCAACGAGCCTTGTTTGTTGCTGAGCACCTTTATCTACTGCGTAAGACAAACGCGTTAATATTTGATATGACCAAGAAGGACGGTCTAATTTTCTTCACAATGGTTTCGTGTAAAAAAAAGTAAATAGCAATTGTATAGCAATAAATATAACATACTAATTTATAAAGCCTCTAGGTCACAAAAGCGCATTCATGAGGAAAAGACTGAAAAATGAATGCGTAGTTTCATGGTCATCAACCATATGCGACTATAATCAGCTGTTCTAATCTTCCTCACTGGAAGTCATGTAAAAAAGCAGTGAGTTTTTCGAGAAGCTATTGATCATGTAATTGTCATAGAGTTTTTCGTCTTACTGTAAGTGTTGTTGAAGTGTTTGGCCTAAAAAATTGTATATCAGTATACCCTTCCAAGCTCTGAAGAAGGCGATACTGCCGAAACGTCAGCTACTGTTGTGTTGTATTGCATTGTGTGTATTTCTATGGAAGTAAATGTATGCTGTATAACAACCTCGCGATTGCTGAACAAGAAAACTACGCATTCATATTCCAATGCCGAGGTTAATAGAAAGTCGAACCTGGGAACTGTTACAAGACTGAAGCAATTTGCAGGAAGTTGGCTTTTCTTCCAGACTTCCTCAATGTTTCGTAGAAAAGAAAACGCCACTCACTACCAGTTAAATTGCTTTTATCCTTCACACTATAGTGCCGGCGCAATCTGCACTACTGGTGTAAAGAAGGATTTCACAAGGTGTTGAAGCAGTTGTGTCAGTTGCGTTGATGTTTATGCTGTTGGTGTTCAACGCATCATAAATGGTCAGACATGTGTCACATTTTATTATCAAGGCACTGCCTAACTGGAACATTATTTGCTGAGCGTTTAGTGTTGATGAAATCGCTAAGAACCAACAACAGCGGCCACAGAAGCAATATTGGCGAAAGATGACTTGTCCAATTTCTGTTGAGAGAAAGGCAACTCGTGACGAAGAAGGAATTGAAGAGCTCTAGACTTGACATTAGCCGATCATGAAATGAGATTTTCTCTTTCTTTCTAAAGCATTTTAAAATCTATGCATAGAAAGTGTGGCTACTCTATATTCCAACCATTCAAAATCGCCCTTGTTTTGGATCAAAGTTTTACTTAGCCCTATTGGAAGACACGTTTATATACTTTTTGCAAGAAATTCCTGTTGATAGACCGACATGGGCATACTTGTTCTTTGATCCTTTGCACAACCCTTCACGCTTTCCACTCAATTTGAGTAAGTAAAACATATAACTCTTACTATTCACTTGTTATTTTTCACAGAGTTAACTTTCATGAGAAATCTCGTAATTCAGTCGGAGACCTAAGCACGATAGTTTTGCGCTTCAAATGGGGCGCATGGAAGATTAAACTCTGAGGAAAACTAACCCTATGCTTCTTCGAGACGCAAGTGCGTCAATAGACTCTTGACATTTAAATTTTTTTGCCTATCGTGATGCGTATTGACATCAATGCGCATTGTCGTGAATCTATCTGCTGGGCATGAATGACACATCTCCCGCATGCATGATGTAGTCCTGTGCATAAACAAGTGTGTAAACATGCTTATTTCTACACTGTGTATTCTACTTTAAAAACACTCAGCTTTTTGAAAATGAAATCGAAGTTGAATTCTACTCCGTTGTTCTGTAAACCACGTACTCCTTGGAAGACACGTTTATATACTTTTTGCAAGAAATTCCTGTTGATAGACCGACATGGGCATACTTGTTCTTTGATCCTTTGCACAACCCTTCACGCTTTCCACTCAATTTGAGTAAGTAAAACATATAACTCTTACAATAGTAACATCACTATGCATGATGTAGTCCTGTGCATAAACAAGTGTGTAAACATGCTTATTTCTACACTGTGTATTCTACTTTAAAAACACTCAGCTTTTTGAAAATGAAATCGAAGTTGAATTCTACTCCGTTGTTCTGTAAACCACGTACCCCGTTATTCTGTAATTCACGTACTGTGTGGACTCCAAGTGTTAAATCCCATTCTTTTCCTGGCATTCGTATTCTGCGAAAGACCTCAGATTACGCTTATGGGTTCAGCAGCTGGCTACGAATTTTTCCACCTCTTCATGAATCTCTTCGAATCTGGTAGAGCTCCACTTCTTCATGAATCCCTTTGAATCTGGTAGAGCTGATTCTCACATTAATCCTAGAATATCCGTGCTAGAGCGTTCCCATATAGATATCTCATGCACGCGCCAGCTGTTTTGGATTGTAGGATAAATAGCTCGCTAAGACAAGTGAAAACCAAGAGCATAAGTGGTCCAGTGTGTAAAAAATGAGCCATTGGAAAGGGTAATCGCTGTTCGTTTTCACCTAGGGCCCAAGTTTTGCAAATATCCCAGCATCATAACGGTTGTATTTCACATCATATCCTGTCGACTCATTGAAGCATCCATCACGAGAGTACAAGAGACCTCTTTCTCTCTCTCTCTCTCTCTCTCATCCACTTAGGAAAGCTTTAGTCTCATTTGAGATAGAAGCAGTCTCGGAAGCTGTGGATAGTCAGTCGCTATTCAGTATGTAGAGATTCTTCGTGAGCTGTACAAACATTTCACAACAAAGATATCACCATTATACAACGATATTAACATTGACGTCAAAAGAAGAGTTAGGCAAAGCGATACAATCTCGCCAAAATTATTTACCGCCACCCTCCAGAACGTCATGTGAGCATTGGAATAGGGTAATATGGGAGTTAAAATCGATGGTCGGCAATTACACCATCATCGCTTCGCTGATGACATCGTCCTTGTAACACCATACACTAGCCAAGCGGAACGAACACTGGCCGACTATGACAAAACCTGTGGGAAGATTGATCTTCGACCAATTCTCGTAAAAACGATGTACATGAGGAACGGATTGTTCTCCTATGCCCCATTCACCCTCAACGGAACGAATCTCCCCGAATGCTCTAGTTATTTCTATCTAGGTTGGAAAATCAACATTATGAACGACTTAGCTCCAGAGCTAAACAGAAGGAAACAAGCGGCATGGGGAGCCTTTGAGAACATCGAACAAGTAATGAGGAAAACAAGGAAGACACGGCTTCGTGCCTACCTTTTCAACTCAACGGTACTTCCTGCGTTAACGTATGCATCAGAAATCTGGTTGCATCGTAAGCAGTATGAAGGATCATTTAGCGTTTTTGAACGCGCAGTCGAGAGCGCGATGCTAGGAGCCTCCGATGTCATAAAAATAAGGAAAGGGAACCGAAGCTCCGACCTGTATCAGCTGTCCAACATCAAAGACGTTGCTCAATACACCAAACTGTCGAAGATAAAGTAGGCCTGACACGTAATACGTATGAAGGACATCAGATGGACAAGAGCCGTTAGTGACTGGATTCCTCGGGATGTCAAACGCATTGCACGAAGACAACCGACTCGATGGTCAGGGTTCTTTACGAAAAGCCTAGAAAAAAGATATGATGCTCAACGATTTCCTAGAGCGAGCAAAATTCACTGGGTTATTCTTGCACGAGACAGGAAAAAAGAGATTTAGTAGCTCCCGCTCGAGTCACTCGACGATCAACGGGACGACAGAATGATACAGGCGACGACGCCCTGCCGTGAGAAATGGTAATAAGCAGTAAATAGAAAGTTAATATTTAGAATCTTAAATCTTTTTAAGATTTTTCACTGTTACTAAAAACTAATTCAATGAGTTCAATTTTGTTAGACAAATCCCAGATATATTTCGTAACCAAATTTCAGTGCCATTCTGTAGCACAGAATAACTTCACCACAACATGTTCACTGTAAAATTTGTCGTGACCATGTAACAAAGAAAGAAAAACGAAGGCGATCGTCATTGGGACACCGGTAGAATAAAAGAGTCGACATGTAAATTCGTAAGTCGTTCATACATCGTAAAATAGAATTATGTTGAATAATTAAGCAATTAATGGAGGATCTAATCCTATATTCTACAACTTGAGCAAATGATTCACAAATTGCTGACCTTCGTACTTCACACAGCACGTAGGTGCTTCCGATATTCGCATACAAGCGGTAATACCTGTCAAAAATTACAAGCGAAGTCCTTTCTTCTTTACCTACTTGACATTCTCATTTGCTAAATAAAATTCTTCAAATAACAACAGATATCTCTAGACATATCACTCCTTACTGAACTATACGGCATATTACATATACCGTGAAATGCTGATTTATAGTGTCTCCATTCACATGGAACACCTTCTTCCTGTAATTTTCTAACATACTGAATTCCCTCGTCTCTGAAAAATACACAACATCAACGAATACTTTTTAATAAGAAGAAGAAAAACAAAAATGTTGGTACAATAGTCATACAGTACCTTAATACATCGTATTCAGCTGTTAACACCATAGCTGGTGGAAGATCTCTTCGTACACCAAGTATAGGCGAAACATCCGGATTAATACCTTTCGTTGAAAATGTTTCGAATAGAATATCCTCTTCCTGTATGAAATCATCGAAAGCATTTTCAATGTTTTTTCGTCAGCATGAAAATTGATGAAGTGAAACGATCTCGCCGACCTGGTTACCCTCGTTGGTGTTTGATTTCAGAGATTTTTTCGAATGTTCTACAATGTGACCAGCCATCGCAAGGATTTCTTTCGAGGACTTCAATTTCCTTAACGTGTTAGTTTAAAATTTCTTTAATCTAAATAAAAACATAAAGTTTCTGCAAAAGCATTCACTCGGAAATGTGCTGATTTGCAACCAGCCTTTCGACGTTCCGTCTATTCGCTGACAATCCCAGATAGAGAAGAATCCATCGAGCCATAGCACGAGGATTCAGTAACGATGTACCATTGTATCTTAAGCATATCAAAAATTTTTTTATTCACGCAGTTATTGATCAACAAAGAGATAAATGTACAAACTTTTCATAATATGCCAGGTATGAAGGGAGTTGAAATCCGAATACGTGAATTACAGGATAAATAAGCACTTGACACTAAAATTTTTGTTATTTATCGAGAAGTAATTTCGAACTGGTATATGACGATTTTCGGCAAGGTTAGAACAATTACAGAATGACCATCAATAGATAGTGGTAGATTGCTGAGTAGATTGCACTCTACCACTTGAGTAGCGTCGGACGCATTGGCGACGGACGATGTTCATTGTTATTGAGCACAGCACTACCAACTACAGTTGGCCACCTTGGCATTTTAGCGATAGTATTTAGTGGCTCTACCTTAATGAAGTGCTCATCTCTTCTTGACAGTCGTTGCACAACAACAGCAGCCAGGTTTCCACCAGCGCTATCACCGGCAATGCAGATATGATCACGGTCTATATCGAATCTCGCCCAACTGAATGAGAAATAAGATCATTTGTCCAAAACTAATTGATAAACGGCATCTCTTTCATTATTTGGTCAAGCAACAATTCATTCATTTTACTGAGAAGAGCAAAATAGTTCCATGTTCTGAAAAATTCGGGTGAACAATTACTTCCCACGGCTTTTAATTAAGCATTAAGCTCTCCTGTGAAATATTATTACAATATTAACTCTTTTCCACAGACTAATATGCATATTGAAATTTATGTAGAACAAGCCTGCTGTAATACAAATCGCTCACGACAGCTTCGCAGTCATCAACTGGACACGGAAAAGGATATTCTGGAGCT
The DNA here is from genome assembly GCA_009735665.1 of Angiostrongylus cantonensis. Classification (NCBI taxonomy): domain Eukaryota; kingdom Metazoa; phylum Nematoda; class Chromadorea; order Rhabditida; family Metastrongylidae; genus Angiostrongylus; species Angiostrongylus cantonensis. Next base: position 282,863 of record MQTX01000071.1, read on the forward strand.
AATCGATAATCGATCGAGAATACAGTAACTCCAAGGCGTTTCACAAAATTGCCCATTAAATCGTCATAGTAGGCTTAAAATACATGTGTATATATATATATATATATATATCCTTACGAACCGCCCTTTCTTAGCTGAAACGAACTTGATATCAGTTGTTGTTGCAGTCATTCGGTACTCGACTTTTCGGCGATTTCGTCTTCTACAGAGTCTGGACGTATTTTACGAAACGATATCCTTGCAATTCGGTGAACTATATTTAGTATTAGTAGGGCACGTGTGGCGCAGTGGTTGGAGGCACCACTGCGGCACGGGAATCGATCCCTGCGCCCATGGCCCACCAAGCCTTCCATCCCTCCGGGGTCGGCAAATTGGTACCAGACTTGTCTGTGGGGATAGCAGCACTGGCTCGATACATCGGCAGGCCACCGCGAGTCATTGTAAAGGCCAGATATGCATTCAATCACCTCCAAGGATACTCAATGAAGTCGAATGCATGGCGCATCGCTCAGAGATTGACCAACGCCGAGAGCTTTATCGTTTTTATTTATATTTAATATTAACGAAGATAGCTGTCGATATTCTTGTTGGAAAAACACGAGGTGCTACTTTATTCTTTATTCCGTTAAGTCCCATGTTTCGCGAATACCGCCTTCTTCAGAGCCTGGAAGGTTATGCTGATGTGCAATTTACTAGGTCAAACGCTTTAATAAAAAATACAGAAAGATGAAAAACTAAGTGTCAATCACACGTTCAGCAGATTTTTGAGAACCGCACCGTTTTCCATGAGCTTTAAACTGAGGATGAACAAATGATTAGAATCGCATATGGTCATGGTATAGTGTGTGATTGGCATGCAGATTTTCACCTTTCTGTTTGTGTTATTGAAGCGCTTGGCATCATACATTACGTATCAATATACGCTTCCAGGTTCTGAAGGAGGAAGTACGGTCGAAACGCCGGCTTTACTGGAATAATGGATAAAGTAGCATCTGCGTGTTTGCTCAACAAGAATATTAAGAACTGTCTGATCAATGGCGAGGCTAATAGAAAGTGTGCCGTAGGAGCTACTAGCGAAGATCTAGTACACAAATAAACATCATCTTATTTGAAAATTTGTTTCTTTTTTTAATTACATGATCTTATAAACTGATCTTCTTAAGCTGGTGCGAGGTTGGGACTCCCACTCGTAACACCACTGGGCTGAGGAAGGCGAAATCGCCGAAACGCCAGCCGTCACCAGCAACATCAAACAGCAACGACAACAACGACAGCGAAGACCTATACCAACCTCGCACCAGCTTAAGAAGATTAATTTATAAAATCATATAAATAAATATATCAACTCTCTATGCCGAAGTTTATAGAAAGTCGGTCTTTTGAGCTACCGTCCCGTTTTGTTAGGTTGGAAGCAACCGTATGTTGGTGTTCACATGGGATGACGAGTGAGATCAACACTAATCATGAGAAAAGGAGCAAAGTCACGTGTGATATAGAAGCATTTGTCTTTCCATTTCATCTTCAGGCTTTTAAAATTTGTCCAAAACGCCTCAAGAGTCTTGTGCGTTGATGTTTTTGATTCCTGCGCGGGGGTTTAATGATAATTATGTTGCAATTCTGACCACGAGCCATTTCCTGGAAGTAAAAGAATGGCTATTTCCTAGTTTCAGCAGCTTACAAAGTAGAACACTTTACGAAAAGGTGGTGATTCGAAGAAGACATTGCAGTAGTGTGTAGTTTTGCCGTTATTGAAACTACATCTAAAACGTTCCGAAGGTTTTAGATAATCATTGGTAACGACTCAGAAAGTGCTATACAAAAGGCGGGCAGCAGTATAAGGCCTCTTTGAAGTCTGTTAACCAAAAGTTTCATCAAAAGATGTATCAGAATGCTAGCACATTGTCACGACTACCACTTAGAAGACTGAAATAGAAAAAAAACAGATGGCATAATACCACAACGGTGATGGTTTTTAATTAATATCACCATTATGGCGCTGGAATCACATGCATCAAGACTCTCTAAGCGATTGGGATAAATTTCAAAAGTTCAAAAATGAGCCGCTATGACGAACACCTCACTTTCACACGCGATCTAGCGCATTTTCTCAGATTGCCTTTTGATCTGGATGGGTTTAACTCACCATCTCACGTGGGCAACACATGGGTTGTCCCACACCTTACGAAATGGTGAGTAGTTTTTTAACAATATGATTTTCACCTACATAATAGAACTTTGACAACACTATAAGTAGCTACAATTACATGGATAACGTTGCATAAAAGACGTCCGCACTCTAAACAAGGCTAATTCGTCGAAATGTCAGTTGTCGAACCAACAACAATGAGAACGGCAACAACTGATGCTATCCTCGCGTCAACTCAACGAGGACAGTTCGTACGAACATATATACATAT
>MQTX01000071.1:285893-365207 GCA_009735665.1 Angiostrongylus cantonensis
ATTAGTTCAAACTGGGGCAGTGATGTGTGATTTGTGTGCTTTATTACTAGTTCATTGAATTTAGTGTAATGGTGGTGTTAATCTCAGCCCCGTCACTCACTCTTTCTAATCAGTACCCACTGAAAATTCTGAAAACAGCGGCAATCAAATTTTGGAAAAACGATGTTTATTAAATGTACTTTGTCGGAAGTACGTTGCCTTAAGAGACACAGCGAAACAGGAAGAGGACCTTTGATAGAGTTCGTAAAGTCGAAAATTGCTTCGCCTTGAAAACTGGTTGATCGAATGCACCCCGAAACGATGTAGAAAAGTATTCCATTATCGAAATACCAATGGTACTATTGAATCATCAACGGAACTTTACAAAGAAGAAAATGGAGAAAAAAAAAGAGCGACTGGAATGCTTAACGACCAAGGAAGTAGCTGAAGTGAATGGAAAGGAAAGAAGGACCGAAAAGAAATGGTCTTTGATAATTATCGAAATCGCAGGGTATTGTGATGGATGAAATGCTCTTTCACACAAATTGGCATCGTTATTAATTTTAGGTCCTTTAGATTGTAAACGTTCTCACCAAAGAAAGGCGAAGAAAAGAACAACGAAGGAGCAATAGGTTGTTTGTTTGCAGTCAATCACGAAATGACGCAACGTTTAATGACGAAAGACAATTAGGCTCAAAATTGTCCTCATTCTAAGACGACGATTGAAAATGTGAATGTTCACCTTCATATGCGATGGAGACGGCCAGGGAATAATGTATCCAATAGCCATTAGCAATCGAATGTACTGATTTCGAATTCGAGGTCCGAATAAATATTCGATCAAATCACCCTAAATTCTCGATATTCTGAAATGTGGACTGACATTTATTCACTAAAAAAGAGTATTTCGTTTATAATGTTCTCTAGCAATATTGTGAGGGCTTTTTTTCTATTGTTCAATATACCGGATACTCATAGCCGATCCGTAACAAAATCTCCAATATTTGCAATTTTTTCCGATCAGCAATTTCCGAAGGAAGTGGAATATACAGTAGGAATATGGCCATCAGAAAGAAGAGGCAAACAGTTGTCCAATACAAAATCGACCACATCATTGTGTTTGTCGTCTGAAGAAAATGCTAGCATTATATGGTCATAACAAAGCTGTGCTAAATGGGGGGGGGGGAACTAAAATTATAAAAACATTGAAGAAAACATAAATGAACGAGAGACAACGGAAAGAGAAGAGTTAGAAAAACGGAGACAAAGGAAAAAAACATGAGAAAAGCGGCCGTTGTGTGGTGATGATTTGCCTCTATCAACTTCTTTCCTATCAACTATGATATCGTAAGAAAAATGATACGCGATATCAATCATTTCCGTCTTTTTAAGTAATTTCATTGCAATAGACTGGAACCAAACGGCAGGATTAATGAAGTGCAATAATGGAAAACGTAGACAACAAATTTAAGCCTAAAGTCGAACTAAACACGACAAAAAACCTAGAGAGATGGCCAGCAAAACACAGTAATGGTAATAGCAGTAATCATAACCGTTCTCCATTATTGTTAGTAATAGTACTAACAATAAGAAACGAAAAAAATTGGAACGAATTAGGTCAGAAAGAAACGATGAACAATGGATTCGAAAGGAATTCGCGTTACCTAGCCTGCGTCGAAACTGATAAGAAAACTTCGATAAGGAATTAACAGTGGGAAATTGGTTCGAAAATGAATGAAACGGAATCGAACAGAGGCGAAACGAGGAGAACGGTTGAAGGAAAACAAACAACGATATGAATGAATAATAATAACAACAACAACACAAGCAGCAATAATAATAGTAATAACAATGATAGAATCAGTCAGCCTATTGTTCCATCGTTTCATTATGGTGAAAAGGTATTCCTGGATGTCATGATGTTCATGTTCAGCGACTGTTTTTCGCTGGTACACCGTTACCAAACCTAAGAAACAGTTCGACATTTCAATCTAACCTAAAATCCAGTATCTAAAGTTCAATGTCTAACTTTGAGTAAACCTTTTCCAGAAATCAGTGCCCTCATAGGAAAAGAAATCTAATCGCAAATCTTCATTCGATCGACAATAACTGGGGCGATTTCCTGTAGTGGCGACCTGGAATGGCCCTGACACGACTCATCTCATAGAACTCCCAGCTAAACCTGCCCATATAGCATTCTTTCAGTCTAGTAGAGAACAGTGTTGAGTTCTGCATGATTCGATTCGTCATGAAGACCATCTTTGAGAATACTGATTAAAATTTCAGTACTCAGAATAACTGTAGTAATAGTAATAATTATGATGATAGTCACAATGACAATTGCATAACAGTAATAGATCGAAATTAACCGCCTTCACTTGACGATCCCTAAAACTCTATTTGCTGTCGAACAGTTATACTTCCTGCTGTTCGCAGCGTGCGAAAAATGGAATGATATCGTGTTGTTTGAAAAACTCCGTTCGTGGGAAAACCCACGTCGGAAATCGGCATGTGTAGTCAGCGCTAAATATTCGTTTATTTACTTCCTTAATTAATCAACAAGAACTCGCATGTGTACAAAAATACGCATGCTGGAAAAAAAAACATGAAAATGTAAACTGTGCTATACAAATTTTGCTAAATACTAAAATAAGAGAAGAAAACCCTCATATAAACATTATGAAAAAAGGTCAGAATCAGCACCACAAATTTTAACCGAATCACAAGTATACGAATGAAAGAACTGTAACTGAGTAAAACTGAATGAGATTCACTAATCACGTTTTCAGCGTGGGTGCGTGGATCAGTGGGTAACCGGCCAACAACGTCCTCGGCTCAACCCTCTAATCCCTCGGACTGAATTCCTGTTGTCACGATATTGGGCCCTGTTTGAAGGATGAAGAGCGCTCTCGCTTGATAGTGCGCGGCAACTAGTTTGACTTCGGAGCGAGAACGACATCACATGCGCTTGCACTGGCCTCAATGCAGAACGTCTTCAGTTTTTGACGGTTCCATCATTAACAGAGGCCATACCCACTTTTTGCTCAGAATATGGTGCACTGTGATCAAAATGGGATTACATTTAGCCGAATTTATTCGCATGAATCTTCATCGTCGAAATAATTGGCGATTTTGTCGCTAACCGGCCAGTTAGCCGCCTAGGGAAGCGTTGCGGCGACCAAATCTTCCACACAGATAATTAGTCACTAATGCGCAAAGGATGCGTATGAACGACAACATAATGTGTATGAACGGCAACCGATGGACAAGAGGCGTTGGTGATTGGATTCCTCAGGATGTCAATAATACTGCAGAAAGTCCAATGACCCGATAGTCAAAGTTTTTTCACGAAAAGCATAGGAGAAAGGTAAGATGCTCAACGAGTTCCTAGAGTGAACAGAACCCGCAGGGCTCATCTAGCAAGCGACAGGGATAAGTGGAAGATTTACTAGCGCACTTCTGGGTCCCTCGACAGCCAACGGGACGACAAGTGAATGAGCAAAGGATAGCCACACACATCATTTGACGGATTGCAACACCAACATGGGCTTTGTGTTATTGTTAGAAACTCTTACACCGCAAAGAATAATTTTCTATGTTTGTTTCGTTATGAAGTTTATTCTAAAACGCAGTCAAGTCTCTCTCTAACCAAATGTGCTGTGCTCTAAAACTACGTTGTGGTCTTTTAATAAAGTCGTATTCCTTCAACGTTAAAAACTTCCGCATTCCTTATTCTAAAATATGTTCTACTACTACGTCCGTTATACTTGGTATTACTTTTCGTCATATATTACAAAAATTGGACGCGAGTAAAGCATTTGTTAGAGGTGCCGTGCGATATGCACTCAGGTCAGTCGGTTATCGGTTCGATACCTCTGTCACTGACTAACCCAGGCTCTCCAACACTCCTTTGTCTATTAATAAATAGATACTAAACTTGCCTGAGAGTATGAAGACATCTAAGAGAGCTCATAGGATAAGTAAAAACACGGGCATCATACATCGATAGGCCACTATGTTTTAATATAAGCCAGATATGCATTCAGTGACCTTTATTGTACTACGAATGGAGTCGGATGGCCTTCCTCAGGAACTGTTTCTAATTTAATAGTCTATCTGCTTAATGGATTTCGTCCAAAATATGAAACAATCGTGAAAAATTGACTCGACAAACTCGAAAATATCTGGCTGCTTTGTAAGTTAAAAGGCCATTGTCACTTGTCTGCGAAGAACTATTAACTGAACTGTAGCATGGGAATCCAAAGTTAGCTCTATTTTATCTGAAATATTCACGCGCCCTTGTTTGCTGAAGTTATGGTACTTTGCAAATTTATCATCCAGGATATGATATGCCTTTTTGTGACCTGTTTGATTTTTAGCAGTAACGCGTAGTTTTCTTGTTCAGCAATCGCGAGGTTGTTATACAGCATACATTTACTTCCATCGAAAACCACACAATGCAATACAACACAACAGTAGCTGACGTTTCGGCAGTATCGCCTTCTTCAGAGCCTGGAAGGGTATGCTGATATACAATTTATTAGGCCAAACACTTCAATAACTCTCACATTAAGACGAAAAACTTCATGGCAATTACATGATCAACAGCTCCTCGAAAAACTGAGTTCAGGTACGATATACTTGATCTTTTGCAAGGATTGCGGAGATGAATATATTGGCGAAACGGGCAGACCCTTGTGTATCCGTATAAAAGAACACCTAGATGGCAAACGAAAAGTAAGACAAAGTACCCCACTAGGCACGCATAGGATATATAAGCATAGCGGAGACAATTTTGAAGTAGAAGTCAATATGCTTGCACAGGAGACTAAAACACCAACGCGCAAACTCCTAGAGGCTTTTTGGATAAATGCCAAAAATCCGGCAATGAATAGCAGAGAGGAATGCCCAGAGGTTACACGCGACCTGGCCCCGTATCTTTGGATCAATTTCCGATGTGGGGTGGCTCAGTTATCAACCATATGCGACTATAATCAGCTGTTCTAACCTTCCTCATTGGAAGTCATGTAAAAAAGCGGTGAGTTTTTCGAGAAGCTGTTGATCATGTAATTGCCATGAAATTTTTCGTCTTACTGTAAGTGTTATTGAAGTGTTTGGCCTAATAAATTGTATATCAGTATACCCTTCCAAGCTCTGAAGAAGGCGATACTGCCGAAACGTCAGCTACTGTTGTGTTGTATTGCATTGTGTGTATTTCTATGGAAGTAAATGTATGCTGTATAACAACCTTGAGATTGCTGAACAAGGAAACTACGATTCATATTCCAATGCCGAGGTTAATAGAAAGTCGAACCTGGGAACTGTTTAGCAGTAACTATTAAACAAAAAGAAAAAACGCAAAAAAGCAATGAAAGCAAAACAAGACAAATGGCAAAGGGATAGTCAATTTCGGCGTCGATCTTTACCGATTTTCGGAACACTGGATACAACAGTTCCCAGGATCACTGGATACAACAGGACCCAGGACTGGATACAACATTTTTCGACTGATCGCAACTTTATTGAAGGAGCATGAATGAAATGAAAACAAAGAGAAGAGAAAACGCCAAAAAGCACAGTGCCCGAAAGGGATGAGAGAGAGAGAGAAACAAAAAGCTAAAGTTGTACAGAAGACAAAATCCAAGGTGGCCAACAAAGATTGAAGAGCATTATCCAATTTATGCAATATTGCAGTTTTTCCAATGAAGTTTTTGAGATCGAAAAAGTCAATAGGAGTGGACAGAACAGTAAAACTTTTTTGACAATTTAAAACGATTTGTTCATTGGAATTCGTGTAAACCCATTGTCCCAATCTCTTGTACTACTGATGTGAGGAAACGAATTGGATGTGAGTAATGCTGGGATCCGCACGGTAGACGTGAAGACGGATAAGATTCCTTCGACCTAAGTGCTATTGTATATAAGAAAAAATTCTTATATACAAGAGCACTTAGGTCGGAGAAAATGTTAGCTTATCATTGAGATGAAGCACATTAGCGTCAAATGTTCATTCCCCACAGAGCGATTGTCATGGAAGTTTACAGTATCCAATAGAGAAACTGAGAAAAAATTTGACAAAACGCTATCAACATGATGAGTAAGTGATAAGCTAGAAAAAACGAACATAAGCCCAAAAAAGGCGGCCTCATTTTCCGATTGTTGCCACTTTTCTTTCCTCTTTTCCGAGATGTTCCCACTGTTGGATTGGAATGTGTGGCATCTCTCGAAAACGTGTGAAAATGAATATATGAAATAATCAACGAGTTTAATCGATAACAGAATGTTACTAGACACTGTTTCTATCGTCATCTTACTTCACAACGTTCACTGGATGAAAAGTTTCTCATTCTCATTGAAAATCGTGTTAACCTCTACAGCAATTCCTGCTCTCTTTAACGTCGTTTCTTAAAAGAAAAAAAATGACCATGAATCGTTGAAACTCTCTGCATATTCTCCGGAGAAAATAACATAGTAATTTCGTGACAAGAATTGTGACGATTTAAATAAGAGCGATCAACAGTGATAACATCTTTAGAGACACATGTGGCTTGAGCTGTGTTCAGCGAAGCTTTTGTGATTTTTGTCTCTCTCGCTCAGAATCATTCCATCAGTCATCGGCCATTTGACAGCAATGTCTTTATCAAGAGGGTCAATTCCTGAAATGCTAACATTTTTGATTATGACAAGCTCTCGCAATTGAAATCTCTGTACCACTAACCAAATTCTGTTTCCGGATCATAAGTGGTTGTACATTTATAAGCAACATGTGCTCCTTCTTTCGATAGGCACTAAAATTCTAGAATCGAATATAAACAAAACTCACTAATAGAAAACTATAAGCAGTGAATTCTAAGATGAAACCAAATCTGAATTATGCATTAGTGAAGGATCGATAAGGACGAAGAAGAAGTTAGAGTGAATTAGCGGAATGGGCTGTTGTTTATTTAATCATCGTTTTGTAGTCTCCGAACATCACGGTGAAGAAGTTAGAAGCTTTTCCAGAACGATAACTACAAGATGAAATCAATCATATGCAGTTGTTCGTCGAGTTTTACAGTTTGTGAATTTCGATTTACTCTCGTGAAGAAAACTGTTTACAGTAATTATTAATTAAATCGTTGTGGTTGCCAATGTACCCAGACTCTCACTAAAGCCTCGCCTCGCAAGAGTTGTGATTTTCGGGTGCAGAACTCTAATAAACAACAGAAGTCCGATATTTCCATCTGATGCTTAGCTAAAAATAAAATCGCTCCTGAGTTGGAAAAAATTTAACCACAATGTATTGATCGTCACTCCTATTACCTATAAGGTCAGACACATGCTTGTGATGACGACATGGTAACGCCCTAACACAACTATTTCATGGGGGAAAAATTTAATTACTTTCAACTTGTAAAATACCAAGCAATACGTGAGTGCACTTGGGCCTGTACTATCCATCGTAAGGGCATGCTACGCAGTTTCACCGTTTATTCCCAATTTGGACACAAACATCATCAACACAATGCCTTGAGTTCCAGTTATAATCTTGCAAACAATAACTTTAAAATTTTAGAGACCTTTTCAACGTCGCATACTAACAGTGCTAAACTCTCTTATATGAATTAACTTTAACATATCTTCTTACCTGGAATCCATGAGCAAAACCATTGGGTATCCAGAAGGAGTCGCCATTCGCCTCACCCAGAGTGACACCATGCCATTGTCCATACGTTGCACTTCCGGGTCGAATATCTACGGCTACGTCGAAAATTTCGCCAGAAATCTTTAATTACATGTATGGAGCACGAAGAACATTGTGCCATATTCGACTGAATAAAATCAACAAATGTTGCGACCAGCGGCAAATTTATTTTCATACACTTTCCCTAACCTAACCTATACTGTGGTTTGAAACACTGAGAACTAACTCACCACTGATACAAGTTTTCCCATACCTGGCTGAGCGTGGAGTCCTCTTACAACACCTTGAATCGAAAATGAGTGATTGTCCTGCATTGATATCTGGTATTAACTGGCTCCAATTTGCATGCAACACAAATAAAATTACTTGTTTGAAGACTTCTTTGAAGTCAAGTTCCTCAGACCACTCAGTTTCGTTATAGGTTTCCACGAAGTAACCGCGGTTGTCGGGGAATACCTGCACTATGGACAATTAAAGAACGGTTCTACACCAATATTTTGTTATAAATGACCTTTTTACTGATTATTTTAAGATCCGGCATTTTTTCAACTGCTTTTATTGTCGCCTTCGCTCGTCGATGCTGAGACATCCTGATGTGATCTGACATGAGATACATTACGGCTCTACGTCAATCGAAAAACAAGCAAAGAAAAAGGTACGAAGAATTGATGTAAACTCGTGAAAAACGTCGTCGAGTCACATCTTATAGAACCAAACACTTCAGTTAGCATTTCAGCCACAAGTAAGATTTTTTCCTTCTGCTCAAAATGTGAGAAATTGCGGTATTTTTATTTCCAAAACAAGAACAAAATAGATTTCGTGAAAAGAAGTCAAGTAGGCATTTTAGTTTTCTTCGCTTAGTTTTTTCTATATTTCCTCTTCACTTTTGCTTCTTTCCATAGAACAAATCCGAATTCTTTCACTAATAACGGAAGGTGTTCAACATGGAAACTATCTACACAATAAAGTCATAAGGTTTCATTTTCTAACTTGCTAAAGCCTTAGCGTTATTTTGCGGAAACGTCGACATTTTCATCAGAAAACGGCAAAAGTATAACTCATAGACTCCGGTTTCCCCAAGCTATATCAGCTTTCACGTTCATATTTGTTATAAAGATAAAGGAGACCAACGTACACGGTTCTAGAAATTACGATTGGAAAAAATCAATACCAGCTGTGACTATTTATGTTATTCAAGCGATAAATACAATGAACTAAACACAGGTGACGTTAGAGCTACTTGCACATATTTCTTAAATTCTACTAGATTTCTTGTAAAGCTGACCGCTGATGGGGAAGTCTGTCAGAGCCTTTCTATGTTGCCACATGTTAGTGCTGTTTAACGGTAAGAAAACTAGAACTGACATATAATGAAACACAACTGTCATCAAATAAATATATAGGATGTTAGTACTTTGAAAAGCTGCTCATAGCTAAGATATGTAGTGACGAGATTGTTAACTAGGTCACCGACCAGAGCGCTGTCCACATCGTTCCGCATGCCGAACGTCCTTGGTTCGTATTATTGAGATTAAATCAAATGGTGAGGAAAGAAAAAGACGAAGAGCAGAGACCCGACTTTGTGCGTCGAATAGGCTCATCTCACATAGTTCTAATCCACTTTGTTGTTTGTTGGTATTCTTCAGAAAGCATCATTGTATTTCGATGAGAAGCACTTCGAAAAGATTCTTTGAAAGGGTAATGCCGAATTCCTGTTAAGCTTTCACATCTTCATTGAAAAGTTCCAGATATTTTTAGATGACGAATTGTTTCGGTGGCTAAGATAACACGGATTTCATTTCGATTTTCTCCTTCTTCATTTGTTAATCCTGTACATATGTGCATAGAGGACAGAGGATAAAGCTATCAGTGTTCATAAATCCCTGATGGATGCGCCATGCATTCAACTTCGTTAAGCATCGTTTGGAGATGAATGAATGTATATCTGGCCTTCACAATGACTCGCGGTGGCCTACCGATGTACTGAGCCAATGCTGCTATCGTCCCAAACAAGTCTGGTACCAATTTGCACAGCCCGGAGGGATGGAAGGCTTGGTGGGTCATGGATTCGTGGTTGGTGGGTTGCTCTTCCAAGATGTTCCGGCCGGACACACTCACCTTTTACGATCGCATAATTCCAAATCTTGACTAAACTATGAAAACAGTGCTTCAAAATATCAGTACCAAATCATAAATAGGTCTTAAATGGAATACTATGTCCATCACTTTTCATCAAATTATCAAATTGTGTACAATTTTTATCTTTTCTTTCATCACGTCCGATTTTTACACTAGCGATAAGAGTGATAACATTAAGAGCAACGTTTTCGGAATTCATTGAAAAAGTCGGTTTTTAAAATAATGTTAGGCTCTGTGCTACTTGATAATGATACCGATAAGTCGCTTATCAACCTCGTATTAGTTTATCAGTGAAAGATTATACCTTGATTAAAATCAATATCAATAACATCAGCCAGTAGTGAAATCACTACAGCAACATTTTTCGCATAAAAAGTGTTGTCGTAATGGCTCAACCTCTGTAATATTCTTCATTACTTGATACTTGAATAACCCATCCTCACTGGTTGTGCGGGGTTTCAGCATAATCTCCACTTTTCGGAGATTTGCTGACTAAGTCACTGTGGTTCCCTGGAATCTCGAGGTCAACCTGGCCAAAGTCTGCCCTAGGTCTTCACCACCACGGGTATTCGCAACCTTTGTGAATCAGAGGGAGACTCGTCACCATGTGAGTTTGATACCAGGACGGTGGCCGATCCTGGTATTGATTGCATTCTTGATAATCTTTCTTTCTCATTCTTTTTCTTCTACATTGGTTATATTCTTCATTATTACAACAGAACTAGAACCAGCAGTATGGTGTACTCCAATGATGACGTTTCCACGATGAGAACTACCTTCGAAGAACTACAAATGAACAACTTAATGGTACAAATGGTGTCTTCTCAATTTAATAATAAGAGTGATACTCGGGACAAACGCAGTTTCGGATCTGAAGTGCCACCGTGGTATTATGAACGTTCTTCTCCAGCTAGATAGCATTATTCAGAAATTTTGCATAATAACCAACATATCTTCACAAAATCATTTTTCGTTTTTATACAAATACTTTTACACTTGGTAGCGATGATAAAAATTTAAGGCCTATATATACACAACGTACCAGTCGATAATGATGATAACACCTGTAGGTAAGTTGATAACAATTGTACATAAATATAGCAATACCTAGACTGGTAGGTCAACCTATAGAAGAACTAATTCACGTATGGCATCTACAGTCAATAAATACAAAGACAATCGATAAAAAAATAAGTTAGCACAACAATCTGACTAATAAATATAGAAGATGTCAGGTAAGTAGCAACAGACAAATATTAGTGAAGTGAAGACGTAATCAAAATTGGTCAAGAAATGACTGGCCGAACATAATGCGAAATCAACAGCAAACAGTAAAAAACTGCTTCTGGTGAAAGCTAGTTGGGAAAATAAAAACTGAGATCAAATGAAACTAGCAATTTTTGAAACTTTTCTCACTAACTGCAGGAAACTACACCTCACTCTTTCCACGGCTCAACATAGCTCAGCGGAAAGAAACCAACCTGAAAAACGGCTATACAAAAACCCAAGGAGAAGCATGTACAGTAAGTAATTTAATAATACTTGTCCAGCATAAAAACTTACCCTATCAGCTATCTGTCCTTTCCACCACCCCCGATCTTCACCAATAACATCTACAAGCGTCAAACGGTCACCTTTACGCAACGTTAAGAATTTCGGCTCAGTGGCATCGAAGTCATGCATTACACGGTACAACTAAAAACAAATTCATAATTTCAGTGAACTTAAAGACAGTACTCAGAATAACTTATAAAGAGCGATTTCCACGCCAAATTATTGAGGAAAAAAAAATAAAAAGAAAAATCGCCACCTTGCACGTTCGGTACGCATTTTTCAGAGTTGTATTCAGCGAGTTAAAGCTTTCGCAAAGGTTGTTTTCCCTGTAGTAATTCACGAGCTCCTAAGCAGTGAATTTGTAAAAAACTGTACTGATTTTCATTATTAGACAGTATATGATCATTTTCACGGTATTCAAATTTAATGATTACATTAGTTAGAAATTCTGCCACCCGTGATTCTACCCTCAGAGGTTCGACCCGCGATAGACAGCATGAAGAAAGGCACAGATTCAGGACCCGATAGCATTACTGCCGACTTCCCTCGAGCTGAAGACCATAAATTATATGTACTTCCCTTAACACATATGACATCTTGCCTTTGGAAAGCGAGAATCGCGGACTATTGGAGAACATCGAGCACAGTCATCCTGCCCAAAATGGAGGACTGAAGGAATCTTCGTAACAACCGTATATGATTGTTGAGTGCACTGCTGTACAAGCTGCTCATAAAGATTAATCCTTAAGGCATATCGATGACGCGCAACCAGCTGGACAAACAGTATTCAAAAAGAAATTCTCCTGCACGAACCACACCCAAATCCTATCCCGGAACATAGAGTTCTATCAAAACTATTAGCAGCTTCTTGTTCTAATCTTTATCGATTACGAAAAAGAGAGTGGACCCGTCGCGTATATGAGCATTAGCTGACCGCTGTCGGAACTGCAGCATAAATATACAGCTTTTCCAGTGACCTTTTCCACAACCATAGCAAAAGAGACGGAACATTGCCACAGCTGTTTATAGAGCCACTGCAGTGGATAATGAATTCATTCAAATGGGACAAGAATTATGTAGGTACTGACACAAAATTCCTACAAAATTTTCGTTTTGGGGATGAAATCGTCATCTTCTCAAGAAATAACGATGGAGGAGAAACGATACTAAATGAGCTCAACAAAGCGGGAAAAAATATTGGACTACGCATAAATAGACCAAAGACCCAGCTCATGAAGAACCCATAATTATAAGGCAAACAATGGTTGGATCAAATTGGATGGTTCTCTGATTAAAAAGATCACCTCGCTCGTGTACCTTACACGTTTTGTCAAAAAAGGCAGTGCAGCATGGGCCACACTTGTGCCACTCAAGGAGGCCACTGACAAGCTAGTGGACCTAAAACTCCATGCTCACCTCCACTCAACAACCCTCTCAGCGGTTTATTACGCAGCAGGGACATGGCCTGATACTCTGACCACGTCAAGAACTCTGATCAACAGCTACATGGCGTTTGAACGCTGCCTTCCGAAACTGAACCGCACCGACAATGTAAAGTCGGAATACGCAGCTCAGAGCTTTGAAAGTTACCTCACCTTCGGGATTCAGAAAAATATAGATCCATATCGAAACACAAATGAGCTTATCACATAAGAAGAACAGATGAAAAGTGGACGAAAAAAATCAGTGGAGTGTGCTCCAAGAGAATGCAAGCGTTCTCTTGGAAGACCACCCAGACGACAGGGGGATGTGTTCGTGCCTAACATCAACCTACTGCAATCGCAGATGGGAACTATTTTAGAACAACGGAATGGACGCCGCGAACGTCACCATGTTCGAAAGAGACGGCCACCACAGACGACGCTAGTGTAAGACGGAAACAAACGGAAATTGTACTGGGGACCACATTAGTTGTGGGAACGTGCCATCAAGGCATCTATATAAGTTTGTAGAAAATAATTCATGCATGAAATTGGTTTGCACGCAAAATAAGCCTCACCACTATGCTGTTAAACACATATCCTTCATCTAGGTAATAAATAGTGCTGTCTCGTTGCTCGACGACTGTGTGCTTAACTTCATTTTCGTAACTGAAAGTTTACAAATAATACAATTACTAGCACTATAAAACTAAAAAAACATATGTAATGTAATGGCTATAGGTGTCCTGCAATGAGAACAAATGGATATAGAACTCTAGATATGAAATCTCAATAAGATCAGATGATACTCTACGACAGGGTTCCTATATATCACCTGAACACAAATCTTTTTTTTCAGATAAGTAATTTTACAAGTATATGATCTACAAACTGCGTCATTCTATCAAAACAACTGCCTATGGCTATAGGTGTCCTGCAATACACACTGAATCGGTCCCTGGTTCGAACCCTGCCACAGCCTTATCACACCTTCTATTCCTCTGGGTCGGCAAATTGCTAGTACAGCTCTTTGGAAAGGCAAAAACTCCTATTTAAATCATTTTAAGTCATCCAAAGCCATTATACAGACCAGATTTGCATCGAATCGCCGCTACGATGCTTGATGAAAACGGATGCACAGAGCAACTCTGACGGATTGATCAATGGGGAACGCTTTTACAGATAACTAACACCCATCAGCACTACACGACTTCAGGTTCACAAGTTGATGTCAACGATCGCAAAACTGTGTGATGCAGAAAACACCTTATCTCTTCTATGAGCAATCTATTTGTTGGCTACAAACAAACTATGACATTTCCACAATAAATTCCAGACCAGAAAAATAAGCTTGCAATAAAGAAAACTTTCAGAAACGAGTATAAAAGGATAAAGGATAAAGCTCTCGGCGTTGATCAATCCCTGAGGGATGGGCCATGCATTCGACTTCATTAAGTATCGTTGGAGATGATTGAATGCATATGGTTCAACGAATAGTAAGATGCAAGCGATAAGGAATATGGTCACATTAAGAAATGAAACAATGCAGTCGCTCATGTAGGCCAACTGCATTCAAAATAAACCATAAAATGGATATCATAAATGGTGCATTGAACAGAATGGGTAAAGCTCATGAAGACGATGAATCGCAAACGTAGCTGTGCAGGATTTTTCACGATTTTTAAAGACGAACTCCATACGTCTAACTAACAATGGACGATTTTGGGTACATAATTACGATGGCTTCATTAACATAGCCAAGGCAAGCAACTTTTGGAAAATGAGTATGTACGACGTCTAAATAAAGGAAGTAGTTGCATGTAAGCACTCTGCAACCCTTGAAAGAACCAGCAAATAGAAAAGTCTTAAAATTTCCACTGTGTTACACTGAGTCGTGTGTTCGATTTTCCATGACACAAAAAAGATCTAACAAAAACGTTATGCACCCACCTTATACTAATAACGTAGCTTTGTCGATTCTTGCTGTACCGTACGAGGAACGTTCCATTTGGTGTCCCTTTAAGTTTTGCTTCAGAATCTGCTCGCTCTAATTCGCCCATATACCACGGCTGGAGACTAACTTCAGTGTTCACATAGTCTTGTTGAGGAGTCGGAGTCATTCTAGAATGCATTTTCCTCTTTACTCATACCGAAAAAGTGAATGGAAAAAAATTGAGATCGAGTCATGACGAGTCACGTAGCATGAAAAAATGTTAAAATGCTGACTTAGAAAAATAGATTTGTACTATCTTCAAATTGCAAAACTGTGACAAACAGATATTATCACCCACAGCATTTCCATGACAAAAAGCCAGTACCATCAAGAAAGCGTGTTCCATACTTTAGTAATATATTCAGTAAAAATGGCTCCTTTAATTAGCAAATGTGGTGTAAAAAATCAAATGAGAAACCAGATTATAGTTAAGGTGATCAAAAAAACGAATAATTAAGATGCAGTCTAAACAACAAGAAATTTGATCGGCTGCAACACCACACACAGAACTATGGAATTGCATCTCAGTCAATCATACGATTGAGTATTCGAAATATGAGCTGGAATATGAGTCATAATAAACAGGTAGTAATGAGAACTGACTAAGTGACGGAGAAATTCATACGGCGATAAACATACTTACCCATTAACGAGCATTCGTCTTGGCAGAACCGTAGACTCTTTACGATCAATACTAAATGCATTGGGGCTATCTCGAGAAGAATTCACACCTTGCACAGAGTTCGCCTACAAAGAATCTCAACCTTTCAACCTGAGGAACAGGATAAAGACGAAGTATTTTAACTTACCCGAACTCGGCGAACATGCTCACTATGTACCAAGCCGATATTCTGTCTCCCAGTCAAAAGGCAACCCTATGATCGAAAATATCTCTAACCAATTAATAGACTTCATCAATATTTATCACAATGCAAGCCAAAAATACTCACCAAAAAAGTCCCGTTTCCGTGATTCTGAACTATCTCAATGATGTCATCTTTTTCGAATTGCAAAAATCCTGAGTCGTTTGCGGAGTATCGTGATAAAGCAACAACTTGATCGCCAGGAGATACTGAAGCAGAGAAAAGACACAGAAACTATGCCATTCACAAAATTCACAAGAGTTTTTGATTTAATAAATAGATAGCACTCGTGTTGTTGAGTTCTCTCAATGCCCTGAAGGCACCACATCTCCGTTCCTATTATAACAAGAGTTTATTTTCGAAATCTTCAAACCAGTTGCAAAACAAGAGCAGAAGTTTGCCTCGCCAATTCTGCAGATGCACTATCACATTCGCTGAGCAGCTAACACAAATAAGAGGTGGCAAACATGAAATTGGTTCATAGTGCAACTCTCGGGACTAACGGATGAATAGTGTTTTCATTATGTTAACTTTTTATTTACTGCCTATTGCAATTTTTCACGTCAAGGTCTTATGTGTGATACAACCAAAATGATGGTGAAATATTTGCAAAACTCCGGAGCGCAAATGTCTACGGTGGGGAACAAGAGCGCTATTATCCTTCACTGGGGGTAGTGCGTTCACCACCACACCATGCGTGTCCTTCGTTTCGTCATTGGTGATGACATTGCCGATTAGAAAATTGGCAGAGAACAAGGCAAAAGAAAGGACATGCGTGGTGTGGTGGTGAACGCGCTAGCCCCCAGAAAGGGTAATAGCGTTTCCCCAGTAAAAACGCATGCAACCCTTCGTCTAAGTTGGCGATATGGAGGGATTTTTCAGTCTCATCACATTACTCAACATTATGCTATAAAATACAACATTAAAGCGAAAACGTACAGACGGGTAACTTACGGCCATGACAACTTTGTCTCCACTGCGTCCCGTTAGTGGACAAGTTGCTGTGGGAAACTGATGTCGCATGACGTCGACCAGCACACGGTCGTAATGCTATACATCCTTTATGTAATAAACCTCCACAATCTAAAAACCACGAAAAGAAAGAGAAAAAACTTGCAAAAAGATGTAGATTGTTTGCTTGAAAAATCTCCCACTTGATTAACATACTTTCACACTTATAACCTTGAAAGAAAAGGCCCTTGAGAAATTTTTCGCAAACTCCACATTTATACGGTACGTCCACATTGAAACTTTTGTAGTGTACCTTGTGACCGGTACCGTCCACTTGCTCTGGTAAGACGTTACCCCTGAACAGAACAGAGAACAGAATAGGCTTAGCCAAAAGCACCAAAACACAGCTTTGAATATAGATGGGGAAAGTGAAATGTAAAAAGTAGAAAACAACAAGTGTAGTCGATCTGTAGAAAGAAAAAATATGCGTACATGTTACTCAGCCTAGCATTAAGCACGGAGTATATTTGAGAAATAACACAACTGTAGCCAAAGAAATACCGAGCTAGCTCAAAGTGATGGAGCCATTTTTCCCGCTGTTGTAGCACTTTGAACGCTAGCGTTAAATGCCTTACTGAATCTTGAGTGCAAGCACGTTCTTCTCGTATCAGAAACAGTAGATACTGATTAGTAGAAGCAATCTTGCTAAAACATCTCAACTACAAAAAGCATCTTGCAATGAGAAAATACGGAAGTACCCACCGAGATATTGTTCCCATTTTTGCATCAGGCATTGGATTGTCAAGAGTAGGATGAAGTTCAGAGATAATATATGCAGATTTGTAGGTATACGTATTGTTCTGGAAATCAACAATACACTACCCATTTGTTTAGGCGCTAGTTAAGCAACAACCTACTCTATTAGCTTTGCAAATAATCAACACTTTGTCAAAGACAAAGACATGACGTTGTTTCATCTTCCCAAATTGTTGATTCGTCGACTCAGCGAGCCGCACTTCCCCGTCAGCATTCAATCTGCCGTAGTCCATGAGAGTGACATCTTCCGGCTGGAAGTAGTTTATTAGAAGGGAACTGGCTTCTGTTAATTTGGCAAACGAAAATATCATCAACTAAGCTTTTTCAAAATCATGAGAGTTCACATAAACTTTGATGAATAAACTTGCAAAGATAGATAAAGTATATCGACGACAAAACTTTCATTTAACTCTGCATATTTTAAGGACCTTATAACAACGAAGTGATGTGGATTTCTCAAAAGAAAAAAAAACTGCAAAAAATATCTAACCAACCATCGTTAATTCCGTGATACTGTTCTGGACCTCCACAATAAGCTGTTTCGTCTCGTTATCACGCTTCATCTCGTTTACGTATGAGTTCACGTCATCCATTGCTTCTTTAGCTAACTCCAGAGACTTTCTGTCAGGAGCATCGAATGAGGTCGTTTTAATCAATTCCTCAAACAGTAATTAATTTATGCAACTAAAACACCATCACACTTCTGACAAAATTGCAGGATTGATAAGAGTGGTTGAATACGAGGACAAAGGATAACGCACTACGCGTGGATCAATCCCTCACGGGTGTACCATGCTTCATCAAGCATCGTAAAGGCGACTTAAAGTAAATGACCTAAACTATGACTTCTGTGGGCCTATCGATCCATAGAGGCAGTGTTTTGTTATCTTCCCAGACAAGCTTAGTACCAACTTGCAACACAGAATGAATGGTGGGCTTGGCTGGATCGGAACACTGGGTCGAACAAATGGGTTCTGAAAGATAGCTCTGAAAAGTGCAGTGCTAAAAATTTCTATAAACACAATAAATGACACCAAATTCGGGATATCGGACAATCCAATCCAATTCACCGACATAGTAGGAACCTGAAAGAATGGATCTCCACAACTTCCAGGACAAAAGTCACCAACAATCTGCTAAAGTGGACGTGCTTTCATAGCTAGGAAGGACAAAACCAAAAAAAAACGTAAGGAAGTGTAAATATGGAAAAGAAAATGGAATAAAATGCAGTAAACACGAGGTTGTGAAACACACCAGTCAGATGGCTATAATTGAAGGTCACCTTATAAAGGATAAAGGAGTGCTCCAGGCGTTGATCTATCCCTGAAGGATGCGCCATGCATTCGACTTCATTAAGCATCGTTGGAGGTGATAGAATGAAAATCTGGCCTTTACAATGATTCGCGGTAGCCTACCGATGTTTTCAACCAGTGCTGTCATTCTCCCAGACAAGCCTAGTATTAATTTGCCGACCCCGTAAGGTTGAAGGGCTTGCTAGGCTTGGGGAGCAAGAGTCGATCCCATGTTTATCGCAAGGTGCCTCCAACCACTGCTCTTTTGGACTACTTTATATAAAAAGTAATACAAATATAAATAAATTATGTGCACATATAAAAATCCTAGGATGTATACGTGTGAACTCACCAATAACAATATATGGTACTTCAATACACGCTGCATTGGCAAACACAATAAGTCTTGTAACTTGAACTGGTTGTCGTTCACGGACGAGGTGCACTCCTACACAAGTGGTAATCGAAGGAACGAAGTTTGGGAAACAACCATAAGGTAAAAGAAATAGCACATCACACACGTATATCTTAGCTTTAGCGACCGGATCACTTTTTTCAAGTTCGAGAATGCGAGCCCTCGACTCACCCAATCCCATACAGTAGGGACCATAAGCAATAAATTTATCTTTGTGTCTGGAATATGCCTGTTCACTGAGTTAATAATGAGATGCCAAGGTGTCAATCACTAAGAAAAAATGGAGCAGTAATGTAGAAGACAATAAATACAACTTACTGGACAAAAACATCTCCAATGGTGTTCCCTAATGGAAGCGAATTCGGCCGGCCTTCGCCAGGTTGAATTAAACCTAAGGTTTTTAGCACAGCATGACGTAAATCACTATAAAACGAGTGATGCAAGTTCCAAAGGGTCTGAAACACTAATTTACTAAATTTAAACAAATAAAGCCCAATTTTTTACATATGCACATACCATTATATTCATGAAAATTAATTTGTGATCCGCCTCACGAAATACTTTCTGAAGTGGCTCATAAAACTTGTTAATAATCATATTAAGTGCCTTCTCGACATAATTCTGCTCAGTATCCAGGAGCTCCTTCATGCAGTGTTCCCGCTTTGATGATGGCGAGAAACTTGACCACACCTAAACAAGTAGGTATTCAAGAAAAAATTCACCGCTTCTGGATGATTCGGTCACATTCTTTACATCAAAGAACTCATAATTAGACGTAGCTTACGTCATGTCTTCGTTGACTATCTTTTCGACAAACGATATGGTCATAAATAAACTGCGGTTCCTCTTCGTCGTTTCTGAACAGAAGAGAAGAAAACGCTTTTTTATAGCCGGAAGAATCACATAGCAATATGAGTACTTTGCACAAGGAGTTAAGGGTTCAGAACACTATTTCAAAAGATAAACTCACTTTAACGGAGAAATGTCATAGACAGCAGCACCTAAGTCGACTTTCTCCAAATCGTCTTGTAAGGTTCGATAGATAGCTTCTTCCTCTGGAGGCGGATGTAGGCGGGGAGGTGGAACGGTAGAGAAAGACAAACTTGATGTGGAAGGAAATGGTCTGCACAAGCAAAGTAGTTATTCCGAAGTACAGAAAAAAACGACATCTTCAAAAGACTTTGAAAACTTCTATAGTTTACGAAAGTCCGCTATTCTTAATAAATTTCACAAGAAAGAAAAAAAAACCAAAAACAAAGACAAAGCAGTAAAGGACAAAAACTAAGAGCGATAAAAGGTCCAGGATCGCCTAAAACTCACTTAACGTTCTTCTGCAATGCCGCTTCAGAATAAGACAGCATAGAAAGCACGGATAGAACTTTAGCGAAATCTTGTAATCGAAACAGCTCCCAAGCTTCGAACATTTGCTCTTGTTTAAGATGAAAATGTGTTTTGCAGGCACCGAGGAATAAGCATATATTCTTATGGCAGGTGAACTTAAATCAATATCCATAAAGTAACTACTTCACTAACAAAATAAAAACGAACTTTGGAAAGACAACAATACTGTAGACTACCCACGTAGCCCGTCAAAAAAAACGGAAGTGTGGATCATAGGTCCATCCACTCACCTCTGACATATGAGGACGTCGCTGAATTTCCTTTTCTTCAACACATTCAGGAGATAACTCATTCAGAAGACGACATAGTAGAACTCCATCTCTGGAAAACATCTCAAAGAATGAAATGATGACCATGTGAACAGTGAAACGAAGAACGTCCTATCAATAACCCTTTCCGAACTTCAAAGCACTAGAAAAAACATCCCGAGACAATAGGAACATCTAGCACCTACTCGTTTCGTCGCGACAACAAATAAAAAGTACTTTGAAGTGGTAAAGGAAGGGATAACAGGCATCGTGTATAAGCAAACGGGTCCAATTATAATGAACCAAACCCCGCACAAAAACAATTTACTAAGGCCTAGAATATAAAAGGCTAGAACAAAGTCGGTTACCAGCTGCTAACAGCTACCTTAACATTGTAGCAAATTCCAGCATTGAGTTCGTCTGTGCTAAACGCTGATCGAGTACTCCCATGTCAACCATCCACCTTACACATTCCTTCCATAGTTCATTCCTCTCGGACGTACACATAAGACCTAAGATCTAGAAGCATTAGGGAAGTTATAAACAGCCAGATCAGTCCTCAAGTGCATAAATTGAGCCTTAAAAACGCAAATATACGAGAACACAAGGTCAACTCTACACTTTTGTGTGGAAGGAACTTTTAATGGATAAATATAAGACTCTGAAAATCCTAAATCCTGAAAGTTAGTGTTAAATGTCGGAAATTCGGCCCTTAAAAGGCTAGGGTTAAGCAAAATGTCAAATAACAACACAAAGTACTCGGGTAAATTGGGAAATATTGATTATTTCAGTTTGTATATTGTCATTCATATTGTTAAAAGTAAATCGGATGAAAACAAAATGATCAATTCATTCGTTAATTGCTTAGTTCTTACCGAACTAGTAAGTTTATAACGATAATTATGGAAAATAGAGGGCAATGGAAGCGAAGAAGCTTTACATCCTGATAACTGACGGATTTTTAGCCTTAAGGAAGTAATATTTAATTAGGAACTATCAGCTAGTAATACGATACCCGATGTTACGAAGAAAAATCGACAATGAGGAAACATACAAGTACTACTTTCAAGTAAGGAGTTTATAGAAAAGCAAGGTTATGAACCTAGGCTTAGATTTTATATTTCAACCACAGAAGATGATTTCCTTAGCGAGTTTAGTACTGTTTGAAGTACAGGACAGTTTTGTTCCTACACTAGATGCTGAACAGCAGCAACGGTTATCGATTCATCGATCGATCGAGCTGGACGGAGGCGAAGCATCGATGCTATTGCGTTCGTGTGACCAAACTGCTACGACGAGAATCGATCACACCCAAATCGATCAACTCATACACTATTCGTTTCTTTTGTTTTCTTTTGTGAATTTAGCTAGTAATAACTGTTAACTAATACAAGTAGTAATTCTAGGCAAACAATATGACAGGAAGCGTTGGTTGGCTAGAAAGGATTAGCGGTCATTGAGAAAGATGAACGAGTTTCAATGCGATCAGTACTGAATCGGAAGCTGTATGACGATAGTCGTTTCGGTAGTAGTAAGTAATGTTACTGGTAGTGACGTGAGTTAAGCGAAAGCTGACGAACAGAATGTGGATCTCATCCGTTTAAGTGCGATTTCGCATTCAGAAAACGCATTAAGCCAGGCATCGATTCGGTTGCATAGACATATCAGTCGTGTTCGTAATTTACATTTCAGTTGTACTTTGTAAATTAAACCAACTGAAATCTCTGCTGTGGGTTCCCTACGGGGTCTATTGAGTGCTGAACACGGTACGACTGCACTCATCAAACGATATCTCTTCCCTACGGGGTCTATTGAGTACTGAACACGGTACGACTGCACTCATCAAACGATATCTCTTCCCTACGGGGTCTATTGAGTACTGAACACGGTACGACTGCACTCATCAAACGATATCTCTTCCCTACGGGGTCTATTGAGTACTGAACACGATACGACTGCACTCATCAAACGATATCTGTGTCATATGGGATTCAAAGAAACGAATAATGCTCATATTTATGATGACACCAATGTCGACAGTTTCTGCTTATCTTATAATACCGTTTATGAAAATTTCAATCGTTTTAATTTGAATCCATCCTCCCAGCGGTTTAGCGCCTAATCGTAGCTGGAAGGTGTTCCTGGGTGTCGGGTTGCGATCTATAGCTGGTAAATCCATCTCCTCAGCAAGGCCTTCCAAGCTGAGAAGGAGTCTGGCGTTTCCATCAGGAAGCCCAGCTAAGAGTAAACCAACACCAGGACCCATCACCGTCCTAGTATCTAACTAGTCGCATAATGGCAGATCTCCCTCTGATCCACAAGAAGGGCGGCGACTGCTTGGGTAGTGCCGACCTTGAGTAGACTATGGCAATGCTGACCTCGGGTCTCCAGTGAAACACAATGGCTAGAGAAGCAAAACTCCGAAAAATTGGGTGTTATGCTAGGGCTCGCTGAATTAGTGAACGTGGGTTATCCAAGTATCAAGGTCTTAATTCGAATAGCAGCAATAAGGATGGAAGTAAGACATCACGTGATGACACATTAACTGTTCAGGACTAATTCCTTGACACAATGTTCTACGTCCCGCATATGTTTTCCTTTTCCTCTAACAGTAAATCTTGTTGACTTAAGTACTGGAATGTCCTTTTGAAGAACATTTTTGGTGGCACACTGTGTTGTCCACAAACGGTTCATGGAAACCCATCTCTTATTCTCATAGATTATTGTGTACGTTTCCGAAGAAATCCTTTCATACTGGATAAACGTATTCATTCAATATGCTCACTACATTAATTTGGAAAGTAACGGTATTTTAAACTGATATCTCATCTTTTCGTCTACAAATTGGACCCACTTATTGATAGAGAAAAAAATAATGTGTACTGCGGCAAAAAATCCGCGCCAAACCCAACTACTCTTTTGATCTGGTTCCTATTCATTTGCATTTCTGATGTTTCTGGAGTTAATATCCTAAGTAGACTGTTTGACATTCTATGGATCAGATGTAATTTTCTCATTGTTTAAGTGAAACGTGAGACGTTTGGGACCTCCTTCTTCGTAGTTTCAAGACATTTGGGACCTTGTTCTCTTCCTTAGTAGTCTCACCTGTTCGCGAATTATTAACTTTGCAGTGAACTTTTTGATCGTGTCTAATGCACTTACCTTGTTAACCGGCCTATCGAACTTTTTTGTTGGTCAGACCAGAGATCTGTCACAGTTCTTTTCCTTTTTACTTTTATAAGTTGCTGTATTACAGTTGTGTTTTGAAACCGAGCCTCAGAAGCACATTTAATGAAATTGCCACCACCAACACTGTCTTTAAATTGTAGAGCTTACACGAAAGTTGCTGTACAAAGTCTATTCGGCTAAACTTTCAACGTCTTCGTCTTCATCATTAGAGCCGAAGCCGATGGATCCGAGTCGATGGTCCACCAGTTGTTCGTCTTCTCGATGTGGCTGCCGTGCGTCTTCATATCGAATCGGATCTTCTTTAGTAGAGCATCGACAACTGTGAACCATCGGCTCTGGTCATCGGGTTCTCATGAAGAAGAGGTCGCCAAAACGTTAACCGAATAAAAGTTATATAACGACCCTTCGTGTAAGCTCAACAATTTAAACACACATTGATTGACCGTGCCGAGGTTGAAGGACAGTGGGTTTCGATACGCCACCACTGCTTTGTCTCTTGTGTTTCGCTTAGGTGTCGACGCTTATACACATGTGACATGCAGATTTTCAGGATTTTTCTTTTTATTATGCTCGTAACGCAAGTACATCGTTGCTTGCAGCAGTCGCTTCGACGTATTCATTTTTCTATTCCAAGCAACTGGCAAACGTTTGAAAACGAACGACATTATGAGCCTGGCGAAGATTATTTGAAACGAACATGGCACGGCCTAACATACGACTTCAGACGTTGGAGACGCCGATACGAGGAGGTGTGTCAGTTACATCGTGCCTTTATTACTATAGATTTTGATGCAATTGAAATCTAATCTCCACAGTGATGCCGAAATCTCTGTAAAACTCCAGACCGCAGGTGTATGCGACGGCGAGCGAGAGCCCTATTACCTTTCCGGGAGCTAACGCGTTCACCACCACACCATGCGGGTCTTTCGTTTCGACCTTTCTCTCAGCCGTTTTTATAGTGTTTTGCATATATCTCAGGATCAATGTAGTTATATTTCACAGCATACTCTGCCATGGAAAAAGAATAAGCACTAGATAAAGTGATTACTAGTTTTCACAGGGTGCGTGTGGCGCAGTGGTCGGAGGAGCCCTGCAATGCGCACTTGGGATCGGTTCCCGCGCCCACGGCTCACCAAGCCTTCCATCTCTCCGAGGTCGGCAAATTGGTACCAGATTTGTTTGGGTGGGTAGCAGTACTGGCTCGGTACATCGGTAGACCACCGCAAATCATTGTAGAAACCAAATATACATTCAGTCGTCTCTAGCAATGCGTGCTGAAGTCGAATGCGTGGCACATCCTTTAGGAATTGATCAACGCCGAACCCATTATCCTTTACGCTTTTACTCCTCGCAAAGGATAAAATGCTATCTAATAAAGTATATTTATCGATTGTTGTTCCATTTTTTATTTCGACTTTCATATTGTCTTTGAGCGGTCGGTCATCTTTTCATTCGTACTCTGATTTTTTATCTCGGTTTTTGAAATCATTTCCTAATCAGTTAGTGGGAAAACCGAATGGAGGAATCGTTGCCGAACGCATACTTCTTTTGGATACACATAGTGATGAAAACGTTGAAACCCCTGCAAGGTTCAATCTGCACTCCAAAGTAGATTAAATTGCACCCTCAGCAATGGGCGAGCACCACTACTCACACCAGGGGCTGCCATCTGTGACGTTAGGCGGTGAGGAGCTATAAAATCTCACATTGTGCAGGACGTCACTGGAACAGGTTTTGGCTTACCCGTTCTAGTGCTATACATGGCCTAAGCCATGGATATTGTTTCTTACTGTGCATGTATAGTACTAGAACGCTCTCTTCAGACGCCTTTCTTCGTGCTCTTCCAGAAGCCACAGGTCGCATCGAATTTCATCCGTTTGTTTTACAAGAAACAAAAAGCGAAGCAACCGACATAAGGCAATTAAGCAGTGGACCCTTGTTGAAATTTCGGTGGCTTAGGCTTTGTTGTCCACTCGTTGTAGGAGGACTCCTGTCTACAACGCTCCTTTTCCATGGAAACTCGTTTTTACTGAAGAAGTAAAACCTTGTTTATGGCAGTCTCCTAACGACACGACTCTTGCGAAGATCGACCATTTTCAGACAAATAGAAGGTGGTGTCTACTGGACACATCGGTAGTCCCATCATTCTGTATTTCCTGCAGTCACCGCCTTCTTGCGCGACGACTCGACTCAGCAGTAAGCTGGGAAGAAATCCATGTCATCGACCAAGAAGAAACTATCCAGCTCTATATGATTAGAACATTCTGTTCTGAGCGAAATCCTATCCATGTGTGGCGGGCAGGTGAAGAAAGACCTGATCGAAGGCTACGAGTTGCTCATGGAAAGGCTTAAAAGTTCCAAATTTGCCTTAATTCCTCAAGCAAAATGATCAAATCGCATTTCTATCGCCACCAGAGAGTTTAAGGGAGAATCAAACTGAGGCTTTGCCCTACTGCAACACCCCCAACACGGCTAATAATAGATGCCAGTTGCTGAAAAGCTTTTTGTGAAGTTCTTCTTCGGTATAGGCGCAAGAAGCTGTTAAAAGAAGCACAAAAAAAACAGTCATTAGAAATTCCGTCAGTACGTGTGCAAATATAATTTTCCGCCGTCAAAACTGGTGAACGAAGATGAGGCTGCTAGGACTTCCCGTCGCAATATAGGAATCGATGGCTTAGAAGTTCTATACCACTCTTTTTCGTTCCTCATTCCCATTGTGGGACACAGAAATTCTCGCTGGTGAAAAACCATGTGGAATTCTAATGAGTTTCTCGTTGCGATGGAAAGCATGCAAAAAGGAACAGCTCCAGGATCCAATAATATAACCGCCAAGTTTCTTAGAGTTGGAAGCTTCATTTTTCATGTACTTCCCACAACCGGTGTGACACCCTACCTTCAAAAAAAAAACCCAAATCTGTGGCGGACGTCAATCACGGTCGTTGTACTCAGGAATGGTGATCAAAGAGATCTTCGGAGCTATCATTCAGTTTGCTTGCTGAATCTACTGTACAAGGTGTTCGTAAAGATTACTTTTATTTGGGCACATCGAAGGCATGTTTTGCTGCATAACCAGTTGGGCAAGGAGAGTACATACAGCGATTCTGCCATGTGGACCACATTCGAACCGCATCACTGGTCATAGGAGTCTGTCGCGAGTTCTATCTGTCTCTTGTCCCAACATTTATTGACAACTAAAAGCTATTGATAAAGTCGAAACGAATACAATCCTATTAATGCTCGTCGATCAAGGAGTGGAGCCGTCTTATATAAGAATTCTATATGACTGTTATTGGGAGTGCATCACGAAAATACATCTTTTTCATTGATATCTTACAATTAAATGATTGGTTGTTGAATGCTTATCTGACCTGCACATTGACTCGCGGTTGCCTACCGATGTATCGAGTTAGTGTTTTTGTCCTCCCAGACAAGACTTGCACCAATTTGCCGACCGCAGACATGTGGAAGGTCTGGTGAACCTGAGGCGCTAAGTCGATACCATCTTTATTGCGGAACGCCTCTAACCAGTGCGCCACGTCTGTCCTTAATTCTACACTAGTCATAGGAAATGGATTCGTCAAATCATTCTATTGGGATGAGAAAAGTATATGTTTTCGTGGAAAATTCCCACAAAATTTTTATTTCGCCGGCGAAATCGTCAAAAGGCCCCAACGAAGCACAGGCGGTGATCAGTGAGCTCAACGAAGCGGGAAAAAGAATAGGCTATGCATACATCGAAAGAAGATCCAATACATGAAAAACCTATGGTGCTAAGGCAGTCATATTAAACTGGGTGGTTCTCTAACTGCAGAGTGTGGCGGCGATGTGGTGAGGTCCAACTTTATATGAATACCAATTCGTTGTAAATATTAGTTCATAGCTGTCACGCTGGTCTTTTTTAGTGTTTGCCGGTAACAACTTCGAGTTTAGGTTACAATAGTTTATAGCGATAACAACTGTACAATAATAATTTCTGGTATGGGGTTAGGTAGGTGTATACGAGCGAGATTGGAGTGAGAACAAACAATGCAGTTGAAGGAAGTTTGGTGGGTATCGGAGTTGGAGCACCGAGGAACTGAGATGAATATGGGACTGGATGAATACAGCCGCACGCTACCAGCGCTTGAAGACGAATCCCTGTCCTCTCCTTGTCTCACTTCTGTAATGGGTGGAGCTTTGTCAGAGGGAACTAAAGAGAATGTTTAGAGAGTGGTTCTAAAGGTTTTTTCTACTAGCAAAATCTGATAGGGCTACATGTGAAAGGGCGCAGCTGCACGTTCGGAAACTTCTTTGGGACGGCAGATGCTTGAAAGTACATTCAGCTGACTGCTGCTGATTCAGTGCCCGAACTGTCGGACAAAGAAGAGCTGTTTGTTGAAAGAAGTAGTAGAATCCCTTTCCAGCAACCTGCGGGGCAACTGCGTGAGATAGTGGCTATTAAGAGGAGATGCCAAGATAGATTTAGGATGGTTACAGGTGAACAAGAAACACACACCAATAAAGAAAATAGGAGCGAGGTCACCGGACACAAGATTAAAAAAGTTTTACATAGAGGACATTCCTATGCTGGTGAAGAATGTTCTCTATACAGAGACCACTTTGTATACATACCTTGGATGCTCAATGAACATTGTGATAAACATGAAGGAGGAAGTGGACAGAAGAAGAAGAACAGCATGGACTGCATTCGTGCCTCTCAAGGAAGCCACCGATCAAATATAGAACCCGAAAAGTTGCGCTCACCTTTTCGATCCAGCAGTCCATCCAGCGTTCTATTGTGCAGCAGAGCAGAGCAGATTGAGCTGATACTTCAACAACGTTAAGAATACAGCGCATTGCTCACAGAGCGCGGGACGATGTCTTGTGGAATATAACAAGCATACACAACAACTAGCTGGAATGCGAAGCTCTGATCTACGAAATCTGTCTCATCTTCGAACACATGGGAACTCACATCGATAGCGAAACATGGATAGGGCGGTCGTTTAGTGAGAAGAACAGGTGACAAATGGACGAAAAGAACTTAGAATGATTTCCACGGAGGTGCAAGCGTGCTCTAGGACGATTACTTACACTTTGGGGGACGTGTCCGTAAATAAATTCAAACACCTGGATTCGGATTTGTAGTTGTTCAACAGGCCATGGTATATGACTCGCACTCACCACCATGATCGAATCAAATCACGACCATGGATGACGTCAGCGAGCCAAACAAACGATTAGAAAACGTGCTTGTCCTACAACTCGAAGTCCACCCGTCCAAGTCTGAGTATCTAAGTAAGTTGCTCCGTTTATGATCAGGAATCGTTTTTGACTTGGTTTTCTATGAGAAGATAGGACAGGTTGCTTTTTAGTATTATCTATGAGTGCATGATCAACTAATAGTCGTGCTAACGTATGCGTCCACAAAGCCAGCCTACTGCTTTTCGGTGATTAGTTGATAATTCAGTTATTGTAATGAAAGCCAAGGACCGTGTTTGCAACGTATCATGAGGCAGTAATTCACGTAGGATGGGTGACTTGGGTTTTTTCTGATTTTAGGCGGGCAGAGTTTCTGTCCAAGACTAATTAGAAAGGAAGTGGAGTAAAAGTCTTCCTTCATTCTTCAATTTTCCACTTGTATCCGAAGGAAGGCCGAATTTTTATTCATTGCTAAAATGTATTTTTCCCATCATATAGGCTCGCAGGGATGCATATCAACGGCGTAATCCGATCGCTTATATGAAGCAATCTGCACTGGATTACGAACTGTTTCCATTTCATGCCGAGGTAGTCATTATTGGAGGTGGTTTAACAGGTATACTATCTGTGTTATTTATGGGAATGTACAGGATCGTTATTTGCACTCTATTTAGGATCATCAGTTGCTTATTGGCTAAAGGAGCGCTTTAGAGATGAAGATTTTAAAGTGGTCGTTGTGGAAAATAACGACAAGTAAGCTTGTGATTTTCCAATTTTCTTTTATAGTTACAGAAAAATATCGAATGAAGGTTCAACCAGTGCTCAACAATGCTCTCAGTTGGTGCAATATCCCAGCAATTTTCAATTCCTGAGCACATCGAGATGTCTTTATTCACCGCCGAGTTTCTTCGTCATGCGGGAGAACACCTTCGTATTTTAGGTTGGTCAGTGCTAAAGAGTTGGGTGCAAGCGTTTTGAATTAATCAGACGATCATGGTTTTTTTTAGACAATGCTACTCCAGATATAAATCTTCTTCCTAATGGATTTCTTTACCTTGCTCGGACTGACTCTGAAATAGAGGAAATGAGGAAGAACTGGAGAACTCAGCTGTATGTGCATGATAGTTCCTTCTATTTTGATATGGTTGAGTTAGTACCTTTCTAGTGATAAGGGCGCTTGTGTTGCTCTCTTGAGTAAAGATGAGCTGAAAGCTCGCTTCCCCTTCATGGATTTTGAAGATGTGCTTTTTGGGAGCTTAGGTTAGTTGACCCTTGCTTAAGCCTTCGCCCACCACATTTTATTGTTTCTGGTTCAGGGCTTGAAAATGAGGGAACATTTGATACATGGCAGCTACTATCAGCTATTCGTGAGAAGAATGTCACGCTGGGAGTACAGGTTGTTTTATTGTGCGCACGTTTTTTTTCTGGAATTATGGATTTTCCATAGTGAATGCGTTTTATAGTATGTCAAGGGTGAAGTTGAAAACTTTCAATTTGAACGACATGGAAATAGAGCTGATCCTCATGCAATGGAGGATCACGAGATAGCCGATCAGGAAAAGTTGCGATCACAGCGGATTACTGGAGTATTAGTGTGTTTGCATGTTTCGCTAAATTAGTATAATACTAGCAATTTATAAGTGTTAATGTTCAGGTTCGACCGCAGATGTCTGGCACATCATCACGACCTATCCGAGCCCATGTAATTGTTAATGCGGCTGACCCATGGGCGGGGAAAATCGCTGAATTAGCCGGAATTGGTACTTGTTATTGTTGATGTTAGCTTTTACATTTGGTTTTATTTCTTGGAAGGTCACTCATAATGAGCGGGTGGAATTAAAAGCAGGAGAAATGTTTTCATTAGTGAGAAGTTAACCGTCCTATTAACGTCGTTGTTTACCATCGTATTGCTTCACATCATGCGTTGTTGTTTTTGAAAAGGAAATCTCCTACTTAATTTCTAGAGGAAAATCTCTTTTTAAGATTTATTTTTGGAGGAATCTTTTGTGATAACTGTTTTAGGCAAGGGTGATGGGTTGCTCGCTGTTCCAGTCCCAGTGCGTCCCAGAAAACGCACTAACTTCGTTATCCATGCTCCAGATGTTCCCGTAGACATGCCATTGCTTGTCGATCCATCCGGTATTCACTGTCGACAAGTTGATGTTGGGCATACGTTTGTTGTAAGCCGAGCTCAGATGCAAGTGAGATTGCGTTGTCTTTTAAAGAATTAGTTCCCACAATACTATTTACTGTTTTAGGGGGAAGGGAATGTAAACGAAGACGAATCTTTTGAAGTAGATTATGACGAATTTTATGAGAAAATCTGGCCAGCTCTTGTGCGACGAGTGCCTCTATTCCAAACTGCAAAGGCGAGTGTGAAGTACTTTTATTCAGCCATTGAAAGTTAATTTTTTACACTACACTGTTACTAATTTTAGTGGTTTTTGCTTTTCATTAACTTCTTTCGAGGAAATAATAATCACCTTATTCCAGATAAAATCGGCTTGGTGTGGGTTCCAGGATGTTAATACCTTCGACAGTGCTCCAGTAATAGGTGAACATCCGTTGTATCAAAATCTTCACATGTTATGTGGATTTGGAGACCGGTGAGGCTTGAAGTTATATATATATATATATATACGCAGAGATACGTGTTTGTTTTGTGCACACTTTCTTTCTCTTCTATCGCTTTGACGAGATTGTAGCTTTCGTTGCTTCAAGGTATAGTGAAAGTCTTTTTTCTCAGGTTTATGCTAGAGGTCAAGATATGCTTTTTTATGGTGGATATATGTCAGCATTTGTAATGCGTTAGAAGAATGGATTGCTTACAAAAAAGTCTTGAAAAGGAGAAAATCTATTAAAACTTATGTCGTAGTGGTAGCCTGAAAAACCCTTATTTTCTTGGTTGTCAGAAAAAGGAATAGAGGAAAGATATCGTGAACAAAATTGACTTTGATGATGAGCTGTGGAGTAACAGATATCAAAGTGATTTAGAGCATTCTATTGCAGAAGTGCAATGCATTCCCTCGCGGCAGGTCGAGCTTTCGCTGAGCGATTATTTGAAGGAGCCTATGTGAATATAAATCTTCGAAAATTCGATATGAGACGGATTGTCAAGATGGACAGACTCCAAGATTCTTTTGTTAATTAAAATTCTAGTTTAACACTAGGTGCTGCAGTCTTTCCAGCAAGTTGTTTTGTTATCGTTGTTTTTTTTTCTATCATAGTGGTTCTCGTTGAAAAGACGACCAAATTAAAATAAAGATAAGGTAATATTCTCGATAATGCTAGGTATTTGTGCAAGTCCTGATAAATGAAGTTAACTTTCTCCTGTAACTGTTAAATGTGAAGAGTGGTGAGCATAGGTTTGCATTGTCAAGAAAAACTGTTAAAATAGATGACTCTCTATTACTGTAAGCCCACTATGTTTAGATCACCCTGGTGGTGACTCGTACCATAGCCAACGTATTCAGAATATATTGTTTCTTGTTGTAGCAATCCTTTCATAAAAAATATTCTGATTGCCTTCTTGTTATTTAGTTGAGTTCGTTAATTTGTTATTGTTTTCAGTTCTACTATGTCGACTCTGCCTAAGGTTATCAAGTGTACTGTCTGGCTATGATTTTGCTCGTGTTTGTAACTGTTTTAAGAGCACCTTTATCTTCGCTACGGTTGGTAACCTTTTCAATGGCTTTCATGGTATTTCAATGTGTCACGAAATACATGAACGAACAAGTCAGCGGTTTACTCGTATGTTCTCTACATTTCTTTCTCGAAACAAGAATGCCTCTTAATATGTCGTGCGTGGTCGTCGCAGTTTGCTTTGCGCGGAAGTGCGCTTTTGTGTGGGTGTAGGTAAGGCTGTGCGCGAATGGTTGATGACGGTACGCCCATGCTGTCCATTATCAATAGCCGACAACCTCAGACCGGTTTTAGTCCTCATATTTTGGGGCGTTTTCTGCATCCATCGATTACAATTACCTTCGGTTTTTATTACCGTATACGTCCCAAAGTACTCAAAGAACTAATAACAAACTATTCTGTGCGCGATTCTGTTAGTAGGTTAAATGTAAAAGAATTGAGTTACACAAGCAAGACTCGCTTTTAAATTCGAGTGGCTTTTCTCCATGGATGTTGCTCCAGTCCACAAAATGGTTGTTCAGTCATTAGTAATATGTTATGATCCAAAGAACAAAATACACCTCATGTCCTAATGTCTGCCTACTCATTCCTTACTTTGTTTGTTTAGTTACTACTGAATAGCTAGTTCTAGCGATTAGTCAGCAGTGGGTGTGGTGCCCTCATTGCCGTCACGTTCATCTCTATTATTCACGCCCTTGTAGACTGTTCGTCAACGGGTGCTACGGTTGACGTTTGCATGACATTCAACATGTTTCAAGGACGATTTCCATTTAACTGAATCCAGAATGATGTCTGAAATCCAATGGCCGTTTCCAATTGGAGTCACTTTCTTAGCCTGAGATTCTTGTCATTTATCATTGCTAGTGTGTTCTCATACAGTACATGCGTATTGTTGACTTCTCCCATGTCCTCGATTTTTTTTTTTCTTTTCGCGTAGAAAGATTCGTGTACTGTGGTAAGAGAGCTTATCATGGTAGCAGCAGTGGTGTTTTAAATAATTAAATTACAACATCATCAATCAATTTTGTTGTTATTACAATCTTAAGGATATTTACAAAGTCTTGAATGGGAGGTCATTATTTACTGTAATATAAGCGCAATATTAGTACGAGGGATTCTTTTTGCCAGCGAAAAAACAAAATACTAAGTTAAAGCTCACTGAGAATTATTATATATAGAGCCGTCGGGTCATTTACTTAACAAACATAATATCCATCTTCTGAACACGCTTTTTGAAACCTTTATGTTTCACAATATTTATCCCTCAACTTTCCATTGCCACTGATCAATGAAATAGCGGGCTGGATTTTAATGACTTACGGTATGCGCTGTATGCTTCGGGTTTTATTGGCCTTAACATTTGCCTTGTTCAGAAATGAGGCTAATGGTCGCCTGATCGATGATGGGGGTTCGGCTAGACAAAGGCGGCTATCTTTCGCTCTCACCGTGCTGCACATATTATCACTGATTGTATATCGGTTTTGTGTCGTAGAAGAGATAGTGTTTCACACAATGTAAGCGTCCGTCTTCACCAAATATTCACTCTTCAATCCTAATTATACCATGTCTGCTGCGTGGGTTTAAAATTTCCCGTCTATAACTCTTTACTGGACGAATGTTGTTGATG
Source organism: Angiostrongylus cantonensis (assembly GCA_009735665.1). Taxonomy (NCBI): domain Eukaryota; kingdom Metazoa; phylum Nematoda; class Chromadorea; order Rhabditida; family Metastrongylidae; genus Angiostrongylus; species Angiostrongylus cantonensis. The sequence continues at coordinate 320,289 of MQTX01000071.1, forward strand.
GCGTTGAAGTAATTCCGTTGGAGATAGTTTGTTTGGTTGCACATTCATTGTGTATACTGCGGATAAAAGCCGTCTGTGCGCAAGCAACAGAAGCGGGCATTAGCAACGAACTCAGCTGCAGAAGATTTCCGAGGGCAGCCGTGTCTAACCACAAAAATGATGGCATTTTGGCATTTCCATCCAACATACGGCGAAAATCGGATTCAGAATGGATTTCGATGAGTGCCATTGCTCTTTTGTGATTAAAAAAAAAGCGTATATTCTTTCTAATTTTGTAAACGATAGATTTGTTTGAATTTATCGAAACCTTTCTATGTGTACTTCATGAGAACTCTCGCTTTACAGGGATCCTGTTTTATATCCACTGTTAGTTAGCCTATCGTATACCACTCAATACAATTTGATTGATCGCGACTGCGCAGTTTTGGAATCGGAGCACCGCCCCTCTTATCTATCATTTCTTGTTGTCGTTGTCATGTCGTCATCTCCCTCACTTTATTCTTACTCTGAGGCATTCTACTTAGTCTTTCGATATTGCACGATTGTTTTCATCGAGTGGTTACTTCTAGCCCTCTTAATTTATAAAAATTTAGTTTGGAGTCAGACCCGTGTAGAGAGGGATAGGGATAGGGATACTCAGACGTGCTACTGGACATGTTTGGAATACAAGTTTCCAAAATTCATATATTTGTATATGTGCACACGTACATACATGGATATACTAAATCTCTCTTCGAATTTATTCCGGAACATGGTTATACAAATGCATTCACGACCAAATGAGTCATTTTTGGCTCACACACGCTCACAAGTAGTTTAGCCTCCATACTTAAAGAGGAGAAACTCGCAGTTGTTTCAAGTAATTATGATTAAAACCTCTAAAATATAAACACTAGCCAAAGAGGTTCATCTTGGTACCTCGTCCAGCATGGGATCATATTGCCGCCCAAAGTCGTCATAAATGTCGGTGTTCGCTACACTCACGCTTTTCTAGCAGTGGTCCATCGTGCCTTCAGTCTTGAGAATTTCGAACCCAAGAAATTTAAAATATAAATCACTTTTATGGATTGCAGTGAGCTTCGCTTCAATAATCAAAGGATAGAGAAAGCATCAAATTACGATATGATGATCGTTCTTCAGTGTTCTTGGCGAGGATATAATGGTTAGCATGGCCTAACATGGGCTTACTCTCAAGAAGAAAATCTCTTTTGGGCGAAAATGTCGAATCGCACCTCTCCTTACCCTCAGCCACCTCTGCCTCTGCTGGGTTTCATGGAATTGTGAACCACGTTGTACGTCGTCGTTTGCTATGCACGAACATCTCTAATAACACGACAAACTATTAGACCATGGGCAATAAAAGCTATATTTTTTTGAAAATCTTTTGGGTTTTTAGAGTGATAGGTTGAGGTTGTTTCCACATGTCTGTCAAATTTTGGTATCGGTAGTTACTGAAAATTATCGACAGTAGTCGAGAAACTAGCGGAATGGCCAGATTACTGACGGTCGTGAGTCATAATCTGTTCAGTCGTTGGAACTAAAATAACCAAAGAATATGTATCATCGTAGTTATTCATTTTTTTGCTAACTTTATTTCCTAACTTTTCGACTTAGAGTGATTTCTCTTCTAATATGCCAGGTAACCACAGATTATGGATTCCGAAGAGAAGCAGTCAGTGGTTCGTATGCGTGGTTGCGCATTTAATGAAGCCAACGAAGCGAACTCATATCATCAGAGTGGGCTTGATGTGCTTCAAGAGAACTGCTCCGAAGAGACAGAAGGTAAGTGACTTTCCCATTTATTTGTGCCTAATCGATGATCGTGTCGTATCCGGCGGTTAACATCGTTTTAAGATTAAGTTCGTAGAGTTTCTTCGTTTACTCTGGTCTTGCTTATAATGTCGAGACACAGAAATCCGCAAACTCGACTCGCAGCTAGACCACCTCAATGACTATATGTCGAAAATGGAGGAACGGATAAAATTGCACAACGAAAGACTTATGGAGACACTTCGACAGCAGAAGGAAGAACGTGAGAAGCGACGACGTAGTTTCCATGAGGTATTTTAGGCTGTTTTTCATTGTAATTTCAGCGGCTTGTTCCACCGTATTGCAAGCCTTGTCTGAGAAGTTCTCTTATATCAACATCTGTCACCTTCGATTTCCCGCAGTGGTTTTTTTGCGACCAACTTTTTCAGTTTTTAAAGTTTTCAACATCGTGATTTCTACCTCATAATGCCTGTGTCGCATAGATTTGCCCTAGTTTTGTCTTTTTTTGCACGAAGTTCATGCTAACGTGTATCAAGTGTAGTAGGTGCAACTTCACTAAACACCTAACACCCAACATCCATCGGTTATAGTATAGTTCATGCAATAATGATGGCCTGTGTTTTTTTCTTCTTCGCGTTAAGGCTCATATTTCGAATACGAAAGTCAATAAATAAGAATGAATTTCGTCCAGAACAACATAGTCCAGTTCCGCGGTGTATCCTTTACGTTTGGGACTGCCATTCATAAGTTGGTTTTTCAGAAATTCCAATTGTTTTCAATTTTTGAAAATTTTGACTTTATACACGCTTAAGACTGAAATGCTGAATAAAAATAATTTATACAATTAAAACGATAGAAGAAAGTCTCTTGTACAAATCTGAGTGGTTCCCATCTCTTTAAACCCTGTAGTGATCGAGAGGCCATCGTCATCTGTCGAAAAACCAGCTTCGGGCGTTATGCCCTAATCGAGTGACTCGAGACTGCGACAACTTCTCCCTGTTGCACCCTAAACTGCTACCTGTGGGTTTCACTCGCATCAAGGACATTAAGGACTTAACGTTATTCGACTAGCGTTCTTTGATTTCTAACTAGTGAGTACAGACGGTAGGCTTATTGAATTATTGCAGGATTGTGCAGTACTGGGGCTTTGGCAATGCCCCTCATTTAATCCTTATCATTCAACTGAAAGCACGCACTACTTAGCTTAGGGACTAACCAATCCTGTGATACATGGGTGACTGACACCATTTTGTAGTTAGCAAAACGAATGACATTAAATGATGAAATCCACCTTTTTGTGTTATTATACAAAGTTTCTATTGATATTTTGATTGATAATTCTAAATATAATTGTCCATTTGATGCTATAAATATGGCGATCACTGAATTCGTTACATCAGTTACGGAGCTCTGTGTAGTACCATCCCTATTATTCTGGGTTACCATTTAGAGCTAAGAGAAAAACTGTCATTCTATCGTCTGAACTGTCGTTCAACACCAGGCATATTTATTGATAGCAGTAGAAAGTCATACATCGAATATATCCTTTTTCTCCGCAAGGTACTTATCAAATCAACGGCTCTAATCAACTACTAAACATCACTATAACTAATAGCGATAACGCGACAAGTGTAATTTATCGCTGTGACGTTAACGTAACCTCTCAAAGGTCAATCAATGTGGTGAGCTTTTCCCTCGGTGATCTTTTTTTTTTCTTCTTTTTCTAAACTGAAACCATACATCGAAGAGATCAGATGGATGACAGAGTGACGCTTCTACATCTGGCTATTTTAGCGTATGACGCAGAATCAAGCGGAAGATACGGCGTTCCAGCAACAGATGGCGTCGATTCTGAATCGTGTCGATTCCGTTCGTAATCGGCAATCGATTTACGATATCGTGAACAAGATGGACATACCAAAGGTGAATAACCTTTAAGTGCATGCCATCTCATGCGATATAAATGTAATTTTTGTTACACTTCATTTCACGGATATACTATCTGCTTTCCTATTATAGTTAATTCTTACATAGTCGTTGTTGCAATTTTGTGCACTATAATTTGTTTACTAACAAATTCGTGAAATTATAGAAATCGATTTTTACGCGGCGAAAATCTAGATAATCATAGTTCGCGCTCCGGTTATGGTCATGTCAATTCTAGCTCTGTGAACTCGATTGTTGTTATGCACATTAATTTTTACAACCGGTTTTCTACTATGATTTTTGCAAGTGAAATTTCAAACTCTTCGTCTTCTTTTTTTTCGATGTCTGCAGAGGATGATAGAAAAGTATTTGAAGTATTGTTCATAGTGATTTGAAATGAGGTTCATCAACTAAACGATACGATTATGATAGTAAAACTCATATCAACAGGTGTGTTGTTAGCGCAGGAGTACGTTGGTCAGTGAGAAATCACCAGAACGAACTCGAACGTCGTAGTTTATAATCTCATTACTTACCATTAGTTCCTAAAAGGTACTGTATACACCAAAACTGGTAAACATCCTTGTGATATTTATGGATGTCTAATCGTTCTTTAAGTCCCTGCCCAATTACAGCTCAGTTCTAAGATAACCCAGAAGTTCTATCACACTAGTATGTTCGCTATGTTTAGATCATTTGTGTTCCATGTTTATAAGAGCACTAAGGATAAAAAGTGGAGATACTTACTTGGATACTTGGATGGTTCGTCTTCACTGATCAGGCCTCAACATAATTTCCATTGTTTCGGAATTTTGCTAATTCACCTATTGTGGTTCTTTGGAGTCTCGAGGTCAACCTACCCAAAGTTTGCCCTAGGTCGTCACCACACTAGGCAGCTGCCGCCCATGTGGATCAGAGGAAGATTTGCCACCATATGACTAGTTCGATACTAGGACGGTGGTGAATCCTGGTATTGGTTTACTGTTAGCTAGGCTTCCTGGCGGAAATCCCGGACTCAGCTTGGGAGACTCTGCTGGGTGATGTGAATCTCCCGCCGTACATCACACCCCGACACCTGGGAACACCTTATAGCCATGACAATTCGGTAAACAGTTTGGAGGAAAAAAGTGGAGGATAAAAAAAAGACGACTATAGAGGAAGATGGCTAGCTGCACCAGAATATAGTGTAGAAACACTGAACGCTTAGCTATGCGATTTTCTGGAACAGGTTTTCCCCGGAATTTTTGTTCCTCAAAAAAAAACTATAGACACGAAAAATTTAAAAACCAAGTGCTGAAATTAAAAGGCTGGACAGGAATTATTCCGCATAGAAACAACTGGTTATCACAAAATCGATTACAATCCAGAGACACGGTCGAAAGCTTCCAAGCAAACGCACATTTTAAGCTAAATGTCAGAGCAGTACCAGTATACATCACAACTTTTATGAAGAACATTCATAAATTTTGGGTAATTAAACAAGTTACTATACATATACATATACAGCTACTATACAGTTACTATACATAAACGTCACGGATAAAGGCTTTACCATAGGATCATCGAAGTAGCGACGATATTCAATTTCTTCGTAGAAAAAAAAGCCAGGTAAGAGTAAGGTTTTGTTAGTTATCGCCGATGAACTGCTAGAGCTTTGGTTGGCGCATATGCATGAAACCAACTTTGATGCACATATAGTGATTACCAGAACATTTTAGTGCAATCTCTAACGAAAAGAACGAAAAATTAAGGAACATGTTCACTTGCAAATGGGTTCTGCTGTACGATAGGGGCAACATCTAATATCAACCGATGGAATGTCGATTTCACTGTGGAAGACGTCACTTCCCTAGGGTTTCTACAACAATATGTCTTTAATATGGTATGGAAACAACAGCATCACGCAAAATCGATTCAGAATAATCTCATCAGACAGCGATTTCCCTTCCATATGGCTAAAAATAGTAAAAGGATAAAGCTCTCGGCGTTGATCAATCCCTGAGGGATGCGCCATGCATTCGACTTCATTAAGTATCGTTGGAGGTGATTGAATGCATATCTGGCCTTTACAATGACTCGCGGTGGCCTTCCGATGTATCGAGCCAGTGCTGCTATCCTCCCAGACAAGCCTGGTACCAATTTGCCGACCCCGGAGTGATGGAAGGCTTGGTGGGCCATGGGCGCAGGGATCGATTCCACGTGCGCGCCGCAGTGGCGCCTCCAACCACTGCGCCACACGCGCCCCTTCCATATGGCTACTTTTTGAAAAATCCAAAATGATTAAACACATCGAATAGCGCACAAAATCAGTTACGTCAAGGTAAATACATTGATTCCGAGCAAAATCGGAAGCAGAGGAAACCCCTCTAGTTACGTTATCAATCAGAAGTGTCCCGTCAGAAGTTCGTATTATTCTAGCACTTCAACTTGATCGACCAAGTTTAAGTGAATAAGGAGAAGGAGTATTCACCACGGCATTAGATTCGTATCACATCACCTAACATGGCAGTAGAACCACTGCGGGGCACTAGAATAGTGGACATAATTGAATGATAAGGAGACACACCGACTGGTCTACTCGTGGTTAAATCCTACTGAGTTGGGAATAATATGTTAGAATTGAGATCTTCCGAAAATCGAAAAGACTGGTGTACAGTAATCTGAGAAGAATCATGAAAAATTAGCAACATATCGGAGAACTTCTATGCTTTTCGTCCCATCCACGGCAGAAGTCACAAAAATAAAGAAAAGAAGGCTTTACATTGGGTAAGTAAGACCGTTAAGAACGTAACTAATTTAGTTTTACAACGACAGGACCACACCGATAATCGAGCTAAATAATCGGCATTTCTGTGCCACAACATCTTCATCTCAACGATTACAAACCCAGAACATTGTAACGACTCCACAAATGTTTCAAAAGATAACCAAATAGTAGAGGATATAACCACATGTATTGTAAGGATCACCGAAACCAACCTTGAGCGACACAAATTTGGAACGCTACACAACCGAACAGTGCCTGACGGCAAGCAGGTCCTTCACAGATTTTCTTCTACAGAAGAGCACATTGTTTTCAGATCTGTTTGAAAACAAATTCTACATTAACTGTTGTGTACGATAATTGGCAAAGTTTGTTTGATTACAACTTTCGTTACTGTTGTTTCCTATCATCCCAGGTACAGCTCATTTTGTTTTCTTCCGCTTCTCGAGCGCTTCCTTCGAGCTCTCTCCGAGGTGACGAAGTTTCCATTTTCATTCCTGTTGTCTCCTATTGTCCCAGGTACAGCTCATTTTGTTTTCTTCCGCTTCTCGAGCGCTTCCTTCGAGCTCTCTCCGAGGTGACGAAGTTTCCATTTTCATTCCTGTTGTCTCCTATTGTCCCAGGTACAGCTCATTTTGTTTTCTTCCGCTTCTCGAGCGCTTCCTTCGAGCTCTCTCCGAGGTGACGAAGTTTCCATTTTCATTCCTGTTGTCTCCTATTGTCCCAGGTACAGCTCATTTTGTTTTCTTCCGCTTCTCGAGCGCTTCCTTCGAGCTCTCTCCGAGGTGACGAAGTTTCCATTTTCATTCCTGTTGTCTCCTATTGTCCCAGGTACAGCTCATTTTGTTTTCTTCCGCTTCTCGAGCGCTTCCTTCGAGCTCTCTCCGAGGTGACGAAGTTTCCATTTTCATTCCTGTTGTCTCCTATTGTCCCAGGTACAGCTCATTTTGTTTTCTTCCGCTTCTCGAGCGCTTCCTTCGAGCTCTCTCCGAGGTGACGAAGTTTCCATTTTCATTCCTGTTGTCTCCTATTGTCCCAGGTACAGCTCATTTTGTTTTCTTCCGCTTCTCGAGCGCTTCCTTCGAGCTCTCTCCGAGGTGACGAAGTTTCCATTTTCATTCCTGTTGTCTCCTATTGTCCCAGGTACAGCTCATTTTGTTTTCTTCCGCTTCTCGAGCGCTTCCTTCGAGCTCTCTCCGAGGTGACGAAGTTTCCATTTTCATTCCTGTTGTCTCCTATTGTCCCAGGTACAGCTCATTTTGTTTTCTTCCGCTTCTCGAGCGCTTCCTTCGAGCTCTCTCCGAGGTGACGAAGTTTCCATTTTCATTCCTGTTGTCTCCTATTGTCCCAGGTACAGCTCATTTTGTTTTCTTCCGCTTCTCGAGCGCTTCCTTCGAGCTCTCTCCGAGGTGACGAAGTTTCCATTTTCATTCCTGTTGTCTCCTATTGTCCCAGGTACAGCTCATTTTGTTTTCTTCCGCTTCTCGAGCGCTTCCTTCGAGCTCTCTCCGAGGTGACGAAGTTTCCATTTTCATTCCTGTTGTCTCCTATTGTCCCAGGTACAGCTCATTTTGTTTTCTTCCGCTTCTCGAGCGCTTCCTTCGAGCTCTCTCCGAGGTGACGAAGTTTCCATTTTCATTCCTGTTGTCTCCTATTGTCCCAGGTACAGCTCATTTTGTTTTCTTCCGCTTCTCGAGCGCTTCCTTCGAGCTCTCTCCGAGGTGACGAAGTTTCCATTTTCATTCCTGTTGTCTCCTATTGTCCCAGGTACAGCTCATTTTGTTTTCTTCCGCTTCTCGAGCGCTTCCTTCGAGCTCTCTCCGAGGTGACGAAGTTTCCATTTTCATTCCTGTTGTCTCCTATTGTCCCAGGTACAGCTCATTTTGTTTTCTTCCGCTTCTCGAGCGCTTCCTTCGAGCTCTCTCCGAGGTGACGAAGTTTCCATTTTCATTCCTGTTGTCTCCTATTGTCCCAGGTACAGCTCATTTTGTTTTCTTCCGCTTCTCGAGCGCTTCCTTCGAGCTCTCTCCGAGGTGACGAAGTTTCCATTTTCATTCCTGTTGTCTCCTATTGTCCCAGGTACAGCTCATTTTGTTTTCTTCCGCTTCTCGAGCGCTTCCTTCGAGCTCTCTCCGAGGTGACGAAGTTTCCATTTTCATTCCTGTTGTCTCCTATTGTCCCAGGTACAGCTCATTTTGTTTTCTTCCGCTTCTCGAGCGCTTCCTTCGAGCTCTCTCCGAGGTGACGAAGTTTCCATTTTCATTCCTGTTGTCTCCTATTGTCCCAGGTACAGCTCATTTTGTTTTCTTCCGCTTCTCGAGCGCTTCCTTCGAGCTCTCTCCGAGGTGACGAAGTTTCCATTTTCATTCCTGTTGTCTCCTATTGTCCCAGGTACAGCTCATTTTGTTTTCTTCCGCTTCTCGAGCGCTTCCTTCGAGCTCTCTCCGAGGTGACGAAGTTTCCATTTTCATTCCTGTTGTCTCCTATTGTCCCAGGTACAGCTCATTTTGTTTTCTTCCGCTTCTCGAGCGCTTCCTTCGAGCTCTCTCCGAGGTGACGAAGTTTCCATTTTCATTCCTGTTGTCTCCTATTGTCCCAGGTACAGCTCATTTTGTTTTCTTCCGCTTCTCGAGCGCTTCCTTCGAGCTCTCTCCGAGGTGACGAAGTTTCCATTTTCATTCCTGTTGTCTCCTATTGTCCCAGGTACAGCTCATTTTGTTTTCTTCCGCTTCTCGAGCGCTTCCTTCGAGCTCTCTCCGAGGTGACGAAGTTTCCATTTTCATTCCTGTTGTCTCCTATTGTCCCAGGTACAGCTCATTTTGTTTTCTTCCGCTTCTCGAGCGCTTCCTTCGAGCTCTCTCCGAGGTGACGAAGTTTCCATTTTCATTCCTGTTGTCTCCTATTGTCCCAGGTACAGCTCATTTTGTTTTCTTCCGCTTCTCGAGCGCTTCCTTCGAGCTCTCTCCGAGGTGACGAAGTTTCCATTTTCATTCCTGTTGTCTCCTATTGTCCCAGGTACAGCTCATTTTGTTTTCTTCTGCTCTTCGAGCGGTTTCGTCGAGCTCCCTCCGAGGTGACGTTGGTTTCAGTTTCATTCCTGTTCTCTCCTATTGTCCCACTTACAGCTCATTTTGTTTTCTTCTGCTCTTCGAGCGGTTTCGTCGAGCTCCCTCCGAGGTGACGTTGGTTTCAGTTTCATTCCTGTTCTCTCCTATTGTCCCACTTACAGCTCATTTTGTTTTCTTCTGCTCTTCGAGCGGTTTCGTCGAGCTCCCTCCGAGGTGACGTTGGTTTCAGTTTCATTCCTGTTCTCTCCTATTGTCCCACTTACAGCTCATTTTGTTTTCTTCTGCTCTTCGAGCGGTTTCGTCGAGCTCCCTCCGAGGTGACGTTGGTTTCAGTTTCATTCCTGTTCTCTCCTATTGTCCCACTTACAGCTCATTTTGTTTTCTTCTGCTCTTCGAGCGGTTTCGTCGAGCTCCCTCCGAGGTGACGTTGGTTTCAGTTTCATTCCTGTTCTCTCCTATTGTCCCACTTACAGCTCATTTTGTTTTCTTCTGCTCTTCGAGCGGTTTCGTCGAGCTCCCTCCGAGGTGACGTTGGTTTCAGTTTCATTCCTGTTCTCTCCTATTGTCCCACTTACAGCTCATTTTGTTTTCTTCTGCTCTTCGAGCGGTTTCGTCGAGCTCCCTCCGAGGTGACGTTGGTTTCAGTTTCATTCCTGTTCTCTCCTATTGTCCCACTTACAGCTCATTTTGTTTTCTTCTGCTCTTCGAGCGGTTTCGTCGAGCTCCCTCCGAGGTGACGTTGGTTTCAGTTTCATTCCTGTTCTCTCCTATTGTCCCACTTACAGCTCATTTTGTTTTCTTCTGCTCTTCGAGCGGTTTCGTCGAGCTCCCTCCGAGGTGACGTTGGTTTCAGTTTCATTCCTGTTCTCTCCTATTGTCCCACTTACAGCTCATTTTGTTTTCTTCTGCTCTTCGAGCGGTTTCGTCGAGCTCCCTCCGAGGTGACGTTGGTTTCAGTTTCATTCCTGTTCTCTCCTATTGTCCCACTTACAGCTCATTTTGTTTTCTTCTGCTCTTCGAGCGGTTTCGTCGAGCTCCCTCCGAGGTGACGTTGGTTTCAGTTTCATTCCTGTTCTCTCCTATTGTCCCACTTACAGCTCATTTTGTTTTCTTCTGCTCTTCGAGCGGTTTCGTCGAGCTCCCTCCGAGGTGACGTTGGTTTCAGTTTCATTCCTGTTCTCTCCTATTGTCCCACTTACAGCTCATTTTGTTTTCTTCTGCTCTTCGAGCGGTTTCGTCGAGCTCCCTCCGAGGTGACGTTGGTTTCAGTTTCATTCCTGTTCTCTCCTATTGTCCCACTTACAGCTCATTTTGTTTTCTTCTGCTCTTCGAGCGGTTTCGTCGAGCTCCCTCCGAGGTGACGTTGGTTTCAGTTTCATTCCTGTTCTCTCCTATTGTCCCACTTACAGCTCATTTTGTTTTCTTCTGCTCTTCGAGCGGTTTCGTCGAGCTCCCTCCGAGGTGACGTTGGTTTCAGTTTCATTCCTGTTCTCTCCTATTGTCCCACTTACAGCTCATTTTGTTTTCTTCTGCTCTTCGAGCGGTTTCGTCGAGCTCCCTCCGAGGTGACGTTGGTTTCAGTTTCATTCCTGTTCTCTCCTATTGTCCCACTTACAGCTCATTTTGTTTTCTTCTGCTCTTCGAGCGGTTTCGTCGAGCTCCCTCCGAGGTGACGTTGGTTTCAGTTTCATTCCTGTTCTCTCCTATTGTCCCACTTACAGCTCATTTTGTTTTCTTCTGCTCTTCGAGCGGTTTCGTCGAGCTCCCTCCGAGGTGACGTTGGTTTCAGTTTCATTCCTGTTCTCTCCTATTGTCCCACTTACAGCTCATTTTGTTTTCTTCTGCTCTTCGAGCGGTTTCGTCGAGCTCCCTCCGAGGTGACGTTGGTTTCAGTTTCATTCCTGTTCTCTCCTATTGTCCCACTTACAGCTCATTTTGTTTTCTTCTGCTCTTCGAGCGGTTTCGTCGAGCTCCCTCCGAGGTGACGTTGGTTTCAGTTTCATTCCTGTTCTCTCCTATTGTCCCACTTACAGCTCATTTTGTTTTCTTCTGCTCTTCGAGCGGTTTCGTCGAGCTCCCTCCGAGGTGACGTTGGTTTCAGTTTCATTCCTGTTCTCTCCTATTGTCCCACTTACAGCTCATTTTGTTTTCTTCTGCTCTTCGAGCGGTTTCGTCGAGCTCCCTCCGAGGTGACGTTGGTTTCAGTTTCATTCCTGTTCTCTCCTATTGTCCCACTTACAGCTCATTTTGTTTTCTTCTGCTCTTCGAGCGGTTTCGTCGAGCTCCCTCCGAGGTGACGTTGGTTTCAGTTTCATTCCTGTTCTCTCCTATTGTCCCACTTACAGCTCATTTTGTTTTCTTCTGCTCTTCGAGCGGTTTCGTCGAGCTCCCTCCGAGGTGACGTTGGTTTCAGTTTCATTCCTGTTCTCTCCTATTGTCCCACTTACAGCTCATTTTGTTTTCTTCTGCTCTTCGAGCGGTTTCGTCGAGCTCCCTCCGAGGTGACGTTGGTTTCAGTTTCATTCCTGTTCTCTCCTATTGTCCCACTTACAGCTCATTTTGTTTTCTTCTGCTCTTCGAGCGGTTTCGTCGAGCTCCCTCCGAGGTGACGTTGGTTTCAGTTTCATTCCTGTTCTCTCCTATTGTCCCACTTACAGCTCATTTTGTTTTCTTCTGCTCTTCGAGCGGTTTCGTCGAGCTCCCTCCGAGGTGACGTTGGTTTCAGTTTCATTCCTGTTCTCTCCTATTGTCCCACTTACAGCTCATTTTGTTTTCTTCTGCTCTTCGAGCGGTTTCGTCGAGCTCCCTCCGAGGTGACGTTGGTTTCAGTTTCATTCCTGTTCTCTCCTATTGTCCCACTTACAGCTCATTTTGTTTTCTTCTGCTCTTCGAGCGGTTTCGTCGAGCTCCCTCCGAGGTGACGTTGGTTTCAGTTTCATTCCTGTTCTCTCCTATTGTCCCACTTACAGCTCATTTTGTTTTCTTCTGCTCTTCGAGCGGTTTCGTCGAGCTCCCTCCGAGGTGACGTTGGTTTCAGTTTCATTCCTGTTCTCTCCTATTGTCCCACTTACAGCTCATTTTGTTTTCTTCTGCTCTTCGAGCGGTTTCGTCGAGCTCCCTCCGAGGTGACGTTGGTTTCAGTTTCATTCCTGTTCTCTCCTATTGTCCCACTTACAGCTCATTTTGTTTTCTTCTGCTCTTCGAGCGGTTTCGTCGAGCTCCCTCCGAGGTGACGTTGGTTTCAGTTTCATTCCTGTTCTCTCCTATTGTCCCACTTACAGCTCATTTTGTTTTCTTCTGCTCTTCGAGCGGTTTCGTCGAGCTCCCTCCGAGGTGACGTTGGTTTCAGTTTCATTCCTGTTCTCTCCTATTGTCCCACTTACAGCTCATTTTGTTTTCTTCTGCTCTTCGAGCGGTTTCGTCGAGCTCCCTCCGAGGTGACGTTGGTTTCAGTTTCATTCCTGTTCTCTCCTATTGTCCCACTTACAGCTCATTTTGTTTTCTTCTGCTCTTCGAGCGGTTTCGTCGAGCTCCCTCCGAGGTGACGTTGGTTTCAGTTTCATTCCTGTTCTCTCCTATTGTCCCACTTACAGCTCATTTTGTTTTCTTCTGCTCTTCGAGCGGTTTCGTCGAGCTCCCTCCGAGGTGACGTTGGTTTCAGTTTCATTCCTGTTCTCTCCTATTGTCCCACTTACAGCTCATTTTGTTTTCTTCTGCTCTTCGAGCGGTTTCGTCGAGCTCCCTCCGAGGTGACGTTGGTTTCAGTTTCATTCCTGTTCTCTCCTATTGTCCCACTTACAGCTCATTTTGTTTTCTTCTGCTCTTCGAGCGGTTTCGTCGAGCTCCCTCCGAGGTGACGTTGGTTTCAGTTTCATTCCTGTTCTCTCCTATTGTCCCACTTACAGCTCATTTTGTTTTCTTCTGCTCTTCGAGCGGTTTCGTCGAGCTCCCTCCGAGGTGACGTTGGTTTCAGTTTCATTCCTGTTCTCTCCTATTGTCCCACTTACAGCTCATTTTGTTTTCTTCTGCTCTTCGAGCGGTTTCGTCGAGCTCCCTCCGAGGTGACGTTGGTTTCAGTTTCATTCCTGTTCTCTCCTATTGTCCCACTTACAGCTCATTTTGTTTTCTTCTGCTCTTCGAGCGGTTTCGTCGAGCTCCCTCCGAGGTGACGTTGGTTTCAGTTTCATTCCTGTTCTCTCCTATTGTCCCACTTACAGCTCATTTTGTTTTCTTCTGCTCTTCGAGCGGTTTCGTCGAGCTCCCTCCGAGGTGACGTTGGTTTCAGTTTCATTCCTGTTCTCTCCTATTGTCCCACTTACAGCTCATTTTGTTTTCTTCTGCTCTTCGAGCGGTTTCGTCGAGCTCCCTCCGAGGTGACGTTGGTTTCAGTTTCATTCCTGTTCTCTCCTATTGTCCCACTTACAGCTCATTTTGTTTTCTTCTGCTCTTCGAGCGGTTTCGTCGAGCTCCCTCCGAGGTGGCGAAGTTTTCATTTTCATTCCTGTTGTCTCCTGTCATCTCAGGTATAGGTCATTTTGTTTTCATCTGCTCGAGCGGTTTCGTCGAGCTCCCTCTGAGATGGTATGCTTCACTGCTACAATTAATTTATTACCGTATTTTTATCACTTTTGAATTATTCTCTTTGTATTAGCTTCTTATAAAGCCTTCTTTTTGTATTATTTTGTGATAATGTATCTAGCAAAGATGGGCTTATTAGTTATTCACTAGGTCATGGTCGTAATCAAATTGCGGCGTTTTCCTTTATTGTTTACCATTCCTCCTTTAGTTCTTTTCCTTTTTCACGTTTTATATCGTTTTAAATTGAATCTGTTCTCATTTTAGCTATGGCACGTGGACATCAAAAGATCCAAGCACAGCAAAGAGCGCACAAAAGGGCCGAGGCTGCAAAAAAGTCACAGAGTTGCGATCAGAAAGGAGCTGCTCTTAAAGCCCTCCATCATAAATGTATCATCTGCATGGTATTTTCTTTTTTTAATTTAAGGTCTTCATCGTTGATTTTTTTTGTTAGTGTGCATGCGATCGTTTACTATTCCAATTTGTGTGGTGGTTTGCTGCCTGGGCTCGATGTTCTATTATAGTGTTGTGATAGTTTTTCTGGAGTTTTCCTTGTTGCTGCCACAGGCATTCGTTTCCTTTTGAGAGTCGGAACGGAATTAGCCATTTTTTTGCTGGGTTGCTTTGAAGATGGCATTAATTGCTTGTGCTAGTTTACAGTTAGCTGTGTTTTTGATGTCATTGTCGGACTCATTTTCAACTTCGTGGAATATACTGGATGTCACAGAATCTCAACATCCAACACTCTTCAGCTTCAACAAGGTGCTAAATAATGAGCTACCATCACCTTATACAGAATTTACGAGATATAGGTCGACCACATCATAGTAAATAGGAAGTTTTGCCTAACCGATGTCGCTGTTGTCCCAAAATTTTACACGGGATCAGACCACCGTCTCCTTCGTGCAAGATTTTATTTTTCACGGAAAGGAGAAAAAGCCGCTAAATTCAAAAACCGTAGTCCCAGAACCACCCCAAACTGGGACTTATTCTGCTCATTAGTCGGCTGTTGGGAAGATGTCGTTTTAGACAACATCGACGAAGAATACGATCGGCTCATTGAACATCTTCACGTTAGCGCCATGAAAGCAGAAGAAGATCCAGAAAAGTGTGCGTGTTTGTGTATGCATAACTGTGTATGTGTTAATATATGAGTTAAACGTTCCAGGCACAAATGCCGGATCCGAAGACTTACAAGCAGCATTTCGAAAGCAAACACCCGAAGGCTCCACTTCCTCCTGAGCTGGTTGATGTCCAGGCATGAGCTACAACGGGTCACACTCATTTTTCCTCTTTCGTCTTAGACCTGTATAGATTTGTGCCTACTCATCCGCTACCTTTTTTTTTATCATTTTTTATCCAAAGGTTTAGTTTCGGATGACCATCTTCGTAAGATATTAGCTGGAACCTGTTATTTTGTGCACCTTCTAGTCATGATAGGGTTAAATATATTAACTACTCAAAAACGAAGTCTTCCAGAAATATTTTGTTGAGGGCTTGAAGGTGAACTGTGGAATGGTTTATAGCTGGTATTTGCGACGAGACGTTTCTTCCCGATTCTTTAAACTTTTGGTGTTTTTTACTCACTGCTCCTTTCTCTATGATCACTTGGGTGTATTGATAGATTCATCTATCGATGCTATTTGTCCATGCGTTTCTTTTGTGATATTCTTATGGTGCGTTTATTATATGTTCTTAGATTTGATCTGAGGAACATTTATATATTGCATCTTTGTATCAATCTGGTATCATAATGAAACGTTTGTGAAAAAAGGTGAACGTTTTTAAAGCTGACATTAGACCCTGATATTGGTCATTTGTCGCGAAGTTGGCGAAAGGATTTCAAGCAGTTTTTAACCACTAACTTTAGTCCAGTTACTCAGCTTTGAGTAAGGCTTGTTAATCGATTTGACCATGAGGATATGTACATCGTTGTGAACAAGGAGAACGTTGTTTATTTTCATGTCGATAGAATAGTCGAATGTTGAACTCAGTTCGCTGGGAACGTTTACAAGGACTTCTTCACTCATGAAATCGTCGTTCGAAAGCATTTAGTGAAATTAGTCAGCGTACAACGCGTAAGCTGGTTAGAGACACTTGTAGCTACTTAATGCAACTTCAACAATAGTATTGACACACCACTATAAGGTGATATCTTACTTGATACTTGAACGGCCCATCTTCACTAGTTGTGCCGGCCTCAACATAATCACTATTTTTCGGGGATTTTCTGGTTAAGCCATTGTGGTTCCCTGGAATCTCGAGGTCAGCCTGGCCAAAGTCTTCCCCATGTCTTCACCACCACGGGCATTCGCAGCCCTTGTTAATCAGAGAGAGATTAGCCACCATGCGACTTTGATACCAAGACGGTGGTGGATCTTGGTACTATCCTATCGTCGCCCCTCTTATTTGTGTGTAATATTTTCTGGACCATCTAAAGGCATACATGTTTATTGCTTTTTCGTGTTGCACAGAAAGCTCGTGAAGGGCTGTATTGCGCAATCATTCGACGACTTCTTATAAACGGTGGTTACTTCGATGGACTTCATCACATGTAAGGTGTTAAAACACACGCTACGTAGCCTGTCCAGGATCATTTTGGTAGACATGAGATGAACTGAGAAGTGTTCAGCAACTGCACGAGAATTAGATTTGTAAACCAAGTTCTTCTATCCATATATATCTACATAAGAGACTCTGCGGGGGGGGCGATTCTCCCCGCTGTACATCGCAGTCCGACACCCAGGAACACCTCGGAGCTACGATGAGGCGGTAAACCGTTGGAAGATAAGGTGGTATCATGAAGAACAATTTCTCTTTCTCCACTTCAAATGCATATAGCAGCTACTCAGATTGTGGCGAATGGTTCCACTTTTTTCTTTCTTCTCTGGTCATCGTCGACTTCTTGTCGTAAGTCTGAAGTTGCTTAGATGCTGTGCTAAACGTTGTATGCTTCACATGTTCAACACATTTCGCTTCACCTGCTGTACATCGCAGTCCGACACCCAGGAACACCTCGCAGCTACGATGAGGCGGTAAACCGTTGGAAGATAAGGTGGTATCATGAAGAACAATTTCTCTTTCTCCACTTCAAATGCATATAGCAGCTACTCAGATTGTGGCGAATGATTCCACTTTTTTCTTTCTTCTCTGGTCACCGTCGACTTCTTGTCGTAAGTCTGAAGTTGCTTAGATGCTGTGCTAAACGTTGTATGCTTCACATGTTCAACACATTTCGCTTCAGCTGCACCCATTTTTCAAACTGTTTTAATTTTTCATTGTAAGATAGCTGTGATTATTTGCAAAATTCCGTTCCGGACCGGGTGATTGCTAATGGCACTGATCGATAGAAAACTAGCTAAGAGACAGGCGTAACGAAGGACCCAAATGCTGTGGCGGTGAACGCGTTAGCTCCCGGAAAGAGTGATAGCGCGTTCGTTCCCCATCGCATACACCTGCGGTACGGAGTTTTGCAAATATTTCAGCATTGTTGTGGTTGTATTTCGCATGTTATCCTGCCGTGAAAAATTGTAATAGGCAGCAAATAAAAAATAAAATGTAGCTGCGATTCTTCCGCATGATCTGTGATTCTTACATGTCAATTTTGTGTTGGTGTTGTAATTCAATTCAATAATGGTTTCCGCTAGGTTGTTTTTAGCCGTTGGAAGATAACCGTAACACGTAGTATTTTACATTTACTAATGCTTGTGTTATAAGTCTTTGAAGCCAAAGCTAAGGTTACTGTTAACGGTACTGTCCGTAAGTCCTGCCACTAGGAGGATTTTTTGCTCTTGCATGTCCTGTCGTAAGCTCATGCAGTATTTATGTTTGATTTTGCATTTCCGTCCTACTTTAATCTATTTCCACTTCGAAATAATACGTGGGGGCTCGTGTAGCGCAGTGCTCAGAGGTGCCGCACAATACACGGATGGGTTGCTATTACGATCTCGCACCTCTTCCTCACCAAATCTTCCGTCATTCCTGGTAGGCATAGCGATCGCGGACTTATCTCATTGGATAAAAACACTGAGTCATTGCATCGGTTAGTCACGTGAAGTCATTGTTGCCGCTAGATATGCATTTGAACAGCTCTGCAACCCTTGATGAAATCGAATGCATAACGCATCTCTCAGATATTCATCAACGCCTATTGCCTTTTCGTTTTTTTTAAATGACCTACGTTTAAATTTTAAATGACCTTCTCACCTATTATTTTTAAAGCGGTTCATGCGGGAGTCGATAAACTCTCTACGCGCCGCAGTCGAGTGTTCTCCCACTTCCCTTCACCCTCCCATCTTGCCTAACCTTATGAACCGAGATATCATCTCTTCAAAAGCGCATTTGATAATGGTGACTACGCTTTCATCTTACCTAAATGGCAGCGTGTATTTGAGGTGTACAGGAAAGCAGGAGTAGCGTGAAGTCAGATAGATGAGGGAGAACGCATTCAAAGATAGTCTACAAAAATGGGATTTCTTTCTATTAAAATGTGGTGATAAGGATCCACCCACGCCATTTGGCACATGAAATGGTTGGAGAAGTCCGATAAAGCCACGCAATATCGCCAACACAGTTTAATGTCACATTGTAGTGGATAATGGAGTCATTCGATTTGGTTGAGAAAGGAAACGTATTGATGGAAGATTCTCTTCAAACCTTCGCTTCCCCGACGACATCGTCATCTTCTTAGGAAGTCTCAGCGATGCAGGGACGGTGATCAATGAAGAAAATGATGCGAGAAAAATGATGAGACTACGGAAGAAGACTCAGTTCATGAAAAACCCATGGTGCTAAGGCGAACAACGAACAAACTAGTCGGTTCTCTTTTTGCAGAGACCACCTTGTACGTGTAAGCTGGGCGATCATTGAATGCGGAAACAATATAGAGGAGAAATTAGGCAGAATAAAGAAAGCAGCTTGGTTCACATTCGGACCTTGCAAAGAAGCCACTGACTAAATGATGGACCTGAAAATCCGCGCTCACCTTTTCGATTCAAGGTTCTCCCAGCTCTCTGCAATGTTGCAGAAACTTGGGCTAACGCTTCAACCATGTTAAGAATACTGCATGCTATTCACAGAAGGCTTGAACGATGTATTCTCAAATATAACCAGCAAACTCAATATCTAGATGGAATTCGAAATTCCGATCCTCGAAATTTATCTCATTTTTGAGACTGGAGAACACGCATCGGTGGCCAAACATGGATGGGCCGGTCACACAATGAGAAGAACAGACGACAGATGGACGAAAAGAACTGCAAAGTAGACTTCACGAGATTACAGCCTTCCTCTAAGATGGCCACCAACACGTTGTGTGGACGGGTTCGTAACGAAAGTTAATTAAATGTACCTGCTACAGCGTTTGCTTTACAGATCACGCTATAAGAATCGCACATGCCAACATGTTTGACTAAAATCACCACCATCAACGATTGCAAGTGAAAGGAGCGAATGGCAAATGGGCTGGGGTCCGCACAACTCGTGAAGAAAGACCGTCAAAGTATCCAAATATCCAAGTAATTTTGCATGAGAACTGCAAAGAACACGCATACGTATGTCATTACTGGCTAACCATAAGTGTAAATATGTTACGTGATTATTGCAAGTAGCGTTGAAATCATTGAATTCTACCTTTAAAAGGTATTCCATAACTCCATTCCAAGATTCGTGTTCTTCTATTTACATAGTTTTCTGAACATCTAAAACTTTTAAGAAAGTGGAAATACATGCTTTATAGCTCTCGATATTTTTGAGCAAACATCCTTTATACACGCAAGACTGGCACGCACTTATGCGTGAATACGATCACGTCTATCTGAAAGACTAACGCGGAAATCGAGGGTCGAGGAACACAGTGGGTAGTGATTCTGCACAATACACGCACTTTACCCACTGTGCTATGTTGACTGATCACATAGAAAATTTCGGAAATTGGGGTGTCGTCGCATACTGAAATCGTCATCGGTTTACTGAGGCGAGTGTGTAATGCAATCTAAACATCTAATTGCAGCTCCTGCTGCGTTTCCACAGAAGTTTGTGGAGGATCCGGCAACGAACAGTTATGTGTCAATACTCCATTAGAATATGACGTGTTTATCTATCTGGCATCACATAACAAAGCTATCAACACAGCCGAATCAGGACCAATAAAGTGAAAGAAAAGCATCCGACACGTTCTGCTATCCTCGTACAGCACAACATTGTTAGGACGGACACTCATCATCGCATCCAGCATCAGGAAGCACCTTTTGAACTCAACTGGGAAGAGATTTCACCTTCTCCTTGTTCGACAGGTCCTAGACAATCTGAATGTTAATAGTTCAGGTAGACGATTCATCTCCTGCAAGAGTACCTTCGCCAACTTCCATGACCTCAAGACTAGTTTAGTTACTTTAGAGATGTCTCCAGATCTGTGAGACTCAAAAGTACAAGATTTCGTGCAGACGAATAAGCAAGCTTCTATCTTACTGGCTTTGAGATAATTCAGTTATTTCCTTACTTGGATACTCGGACGGCCCGTCCTCATTAGTTGCGCGGGCTCCAGCATAATTTCCAATCTCTAAAGATTCTGCTGGTTCAATCATTGTGGTTTCCTAGAGTTTCGAGGTCAGCCTGCCCAAAATCTGCCCGAAGTCGTTCCCACCACAGGCAGTGTCATCTTCAGTGGATCGGAGGGAGGTTTGCGACAATGTGACTAGTTTGATACCAGTACGGTGGTGGATTCTGGTATTGGTTCACTTTTAGCCTGGCTTCCTGATGGAAACGCCGAACTCCTGAGTTTGGAAGACCCTGGCAGGGGAATGGGTCTCCCGCTGTACATCGCAGCCCGACACCCAGGAACGCCTCCCAGCAACGATGAGGCTGTAAACTGCTGTGAGAGATGATTCAGTTAATCATTTTTAATTTCATGGAGAAGGCTGATATATTTTTGTTAAATAGTTGCTATCATTTGTGCTCATATATGCATTTATATGTGGATGTGAGCTTCTGTACATGATAAATTGTTCATACTAGTATAAAAATCTCTTTTTGAAAATCTGCAAAAAACTTTCTATTTCACTGTTCACCGAGAATAAGCCAATCATACCCAACTTCATCTGCATTATGAATTTATCTGAAACGGAATGAATGTCCTGATAACGACCAAGAAAAAGGTGAACCCGCACTTGCTTGCAGATTAGTAATCCATGATTTTAGCTTACTGCTATTTATTGTTATTCACTACGAAATATCTTATTTGGAATATGCACGTTACAGTTGTTTTCTACTCAGCATAACCTTTCATTCAAGAATAATCCATACATTTGGCTCTGAAGAGACTTGAAAAGAAACGAACATTTCGCTTCTCGTCAACGAACGATTCATCAACCGTATGCGGCTATAATCAGCTGTTCTAATCTTCCTCACTGAAGATCACGTAAAAAGCGGCTCTGAAGAAGGTGATTCTGCCGAAACGACAGCTACGGTTGTGTTGTATGTCTATTATTGTATGCAAGTAAATGTACGATCTCTAGAAACCTCGCAATTGCTAAGAGAGAAAACGACGATTTCATAATGCAATGCCGAGTTTAATAGAAAATCAATCCAAGGAATTGTTTCACTTCTCCTTTTTACCTACTGTTTTCGTTCTGCAATAAACTGTATTCAGTCCAGTTGACTGCGTTAAATTCGGTGAAAGAGTAAATTTGGATGTTTTTTTTTGTACGAATCTTAACTTCATCTCAAATTTTCAGAAACGACCGCCTACTATATCCTAGAGTACTTGCTAGAGAAACCTCGAGAGTGCTATGGTAAACCTCTATCTCTAAAAGATGGAAATGAGAGCTCTGAAGATGGGTATTGTTGCTAACAGTGTCCTGTCGTAACAACGACTGTGAAGATTTCATTTGAAGAAAATAAACGCACTCGAAATGACATAACTTTAGCTCACTGTGTTAACATATAGAGTTATTAATCAGTTTTGTGTCAAAGATTATCTAATCTTTCGTTGACATTCCACCCCATACTTGCCGGAATTTTTAGGCGATCATAATTGAAACAGCTTCTTAGAACTGGCATTCATGTAACGCATGCCGCTAAGGTGCATTGTGTGTAATGCATGCATGGGAGAGGAAAAGTAGACGAAATGCATTGTAGCCGATGCACTTCCTTTTGTGTGATTTATTTCGCTACACGAAGCTTTCACCCTACTTTTCCCATTCAATAAGTAGCTTATCCAGCACAGATATTATATAAGATGCAGCCTTTCAATAGTTTTTTGCTACTCAATTCAAGTCATTGGCAGAAATGTTTTTCTTTCTGAAAGAGTTCACTTCGCAACAAAGGATTACTGCCGTTGAGGAGACCTATGGTGACTGTTGGCGGTGAGGAGGGTACAGAGATCTCTCGAGGTCCGGCAGTTTGAAATACCTTAGGGCTACGGTAAAGTGGTAAGTTATTGAGGAAACATCTTCGGAGTTTAAAAACAATCTTCATGTCTCAATAATTCTCTACATGACTGAGTTAACAGGAGGATGCTGCAAAACTTTTGTTCAGCCGACATTTCGTCTTCCTCGCCTTCCTTAAAGCCGAGTTGGTCCGGGTCGATGATCTACAGCCTGTCTTTGTCGCAGTATGGTTTTGTGTTGTCGCATCGGGTCGAATCCAGTGAAGTGAGCAGCTCTCGAATGTTTACTTCACTCAGCGGTACCTTTTTATACAAGACGGGTGTTGGTCGATCCTCGCCTCCAATATTAGTAGTCGTTAGATCGTTTGTTGGTACACTATGTGGCAATCAATATCTTAAAATCGACTTTCATTGAACTTCGGTAACAGTAATCAGTAATTCTATACATTTTTTACACCAACCTCATGTTAGCTTAATCATGTAGAGATTTGTTGATTATTGCTACCGAGGTTCGACGAAAGTCTGTTTTTGAGGTAATCATTAAGTTTTGTCGGGAAACCTTTTATGACATTTTGAATGCTTTGCTGAAGAGAACTGGTTATAGAACCTACAATGTGCGTTGTATACAAATGTGCAATTTACAAATCCTACATAAAATTGATAAGCTTCACATAAAAGGATAAAGGATAAAGCTCTCGGCGTTGATCAATCCCTGAGGGATGCGCCATGCATTCGACTTCATTAAGTATCGTTGGAGGTGATTGAATGCATATCTGGCCTTTATAAGGGCTCGCGATGGCCTGCCGATGTATCGAGCCAGTGCTGCTATCCTCCCAGACGAGTCTGGTGGCAATTTGCCGAGCCTGGAAGGATGGAGGGCTTGGTGGGCCATGGGCGCAGGGATCGATTCCACGTGCCTGTCGTTCCGAATAAATTGTCGATCATACGAGAGTTCCGAGAAGTCCGTGCGAATTACTTGAGTCGCAAAAAGAGATATAATCCTGATAAATTAAAATGTAAGGGGAGGATAGCACAGTGGTAGTGATATCCGTCATCACGAGCATGGTGTTAATTCGATTCCGCTCCGAGCCAGCCAAGCCTCTCATCCCTCCGGGGTCGGAAAATTAATGTCGAACTTGTCTGTGAAAAAATCATTGCCTGCAATCCAATTGGGAACGTTCTAACCCGGCCATTTCACCACGCTAGGTAGAATTGCTGCTCGACCCGCATTCTACGACATTCAAGATGAAATGAAAGTCCTCAAGCAACAGACACCACACGTAAAGTTGAGAGATCGTGGTGGATGATGGATGGGTGGAAACGAATTGAATCTGAGAAGTGCTGGAATCCGCACTATAGACGTGAAGACGAGTCAAATAAAATAAAAAAAACTGGAGTGTGACATCGAAGTTCACAAAGAAACACTAGTGTAATAAGGAGACACTACTGGATGGTTAGCCACAACAATGAAACACGTCTCTAAAAAGTTATATATTAGGTGAGAGAGTATCAGTACAGTCGTAGGGTGGAGGAAAACTACTCACCGTGCTCTCACCTTTTTCAGCGACTAACGGACAAAACCACTTAGAGTCCACAGTTACAGCCTACGACAAGTTACACTTACATCCAAGATCCAGCTGTACCCTCAAAAACTCTTTAAAATACATGTATTCTCAGTAGAGATGACAACATATAAACGAGCAAAAAACGGTCCAACGAATAACTTCAATGATGCCGAGATATTTGCGACACTCCGGACCGCAGGTGGCTGCGGTGGGGAACGAACGCGCTATTACTCTTTCCGGGAAGTAACGCGTTCACCACCACACCATGCAGCTCCTTCGTTTCGCCTGCTTCTCAGCTAGTTCTATCGATCTCTGCCATCAGCAATCGCCCGTCACCCTAACACACCCTTACTTTCCAATCTGTCATATGTCGTCACATTTCCAATTGTTAAACCCAATTAGGGGCATAGTGTTGCATTAGATCATTTCGAAATTGTCCAATTCTTGTTTATTTTTCCTTCATGCCTTCTAAGAACAGTTTTTCTTGCCAGTGTTGCGCTTGAATTACAATATAAGTTATGTTTTTGACAAATTTTACAGCTTGGAATTTAAAATTTCAAAACAGTAATTTCAACAAACCTGATTCTACGATTTCAAACTCGGAGGTACTCCTGCGAAAAGGGCTCGAAATATCAATGCGGTTTATTGTCGAGAAGGTGTTATCGAAAGCATAACACAACGTTGGTTTGGAAAATTTCATCGCGGCGAATTCGGCCATTCAGATGAGAAATGGCGTTGAGGCGTTTATGCTGTTGATGTGCCTGAATTGAAGTATTTATGCAAGCAAATACAGGGCGTGTAGCGCAGCGACGTGAAGCGCTTTGCAGTACACATGGGATCGATCTTCGCCCCCCAGTCTCACCTAGCCATCCATTCCTCCGGGGTCGGCAAATCGGCACCAGACTTGTCTGGGAGAATAGGAGCATTGGCTCGCTACATCGGTAGGCCACTGCGAGTCATTGTAAAGGCCAGATGTGCATTCAATCGCCTCCGAATGGTGCTTAATGATGTCGAATACATGGGGCATCTCTCAGAGATTGATCAGTGAGGAAAGCTTTATTCATTGTCTTTTATGCAAGCGAATATGTGCGCAAATGTTCGAGAGCTTGCAGAAGAACTTGGTGATGATCATCACGGTAGTCTCTAAAGCTCCTATTACGTTCATTCATGTCTTTTAAGCTGCGCCTTTGTTTTTATCATACCTTGTTCTATAAGTGGAATAAAGCCGTCACGAATAAATTGTGTCCCACAGTGAAATACAACCAATTCATCGTGGTTCAAAAACATTTGGCGACCACGGCAACTGCTTCTTCACCTTTTTTGGCGTTCTCAACGTAACTGCTCAACACTCTCCATCATGTCTGCTATGTACAAACAGCCCTCTCAACCAACGATAGATTCAGCGAATTCCTCAAAAAATTACTTCAGCGGTACGTAGCTTCTTTGTAACAAAAATTAAGTGAATACAAAGTTAATCTTGGATAGGTCGAATTCACGTATCTAAAGGATACCGAGATCTGCACATTGAAGTCACAACTTCTGCGAGTATGCACTAAGTTTATTACGAGAAGATTGAAAATAGACAAAGCACCCCTCCAGGCATGGACAGGGCACAAAAGCACAATGATGATGATTTTGACGTGACTTTCAGGATCCTTGGGCACAAATAAAACTACCAAGCGCCAGACTCTTAAGGTGTTTTGGATAGATTTCAAAAGTTCAAAGAGAACCGGAAAGACTGCCCCATTATTATACGTGACTGTTCTGAGAATGATTTTTTTTTGACCTCATCATCAACCATGTGCGACTATAATCAGCTGTTTTAGCCTTCCTCATTGGAAGTCGTATAAAAAGCGGCTCTGAAGAAGGCGATACTGCCGAAACGTCAGCTACTGTTGAGTTGTATTGTGTTGTGTGTTTTTCTATGGAAGTAAATGTATGCTGTATAACAACCTCGCGATTGCTGAACAAGAAAACTACGCCGGGAACCGTTACAAGAATAATTCAGTGAATTAGGCGAATATCATTACATAAAATTCGTCCATGTTCAGAAGAAAGCGATGTCGTCGAATCGTCAACGTTACCCAATGAATCACAATAACAGCAATAACTGATACCAACCTCGCGTGATCTCAACAAGTGCATTTCGTAGGAATTGCGTGTGTTGATTATTAATGCCGAAGTTTATAGAAAAATGGTTCTTAATGGTTACCTTAGTTACTGAATGGGATTCGGTATCAAAATCGTCATTCTGAAAGAAATGAAAAAAATCCTGTCCAAAAGTAGCTGGCAGTTTAAGAAGGACCCGAGCTAAAATTGCGAGTTGCTTGTCGAAGGAATTAAAAGTTGTGCCGAATTAGTTTCAGTTTCTCAAGCAAGAAAATCAGATCGTACCCTCCATTATCATTAAGCAGCTGATCAAGAATAGAAGAAAACCTTAGGTTGATCCTACTACATCACTTATAGTATGGCTAGTAATAAGTGCCAGTTGCAAAAGAGCGTTGCAGGAGGATCTGCATCAGTAGAGGATGAAAGATTCGCTGAAAGCAACAGAAAAAAGAACCACTCTAAACAAATGCTCTCAGGACTTGTGCGATTATAATGCTCTGCTTTTGCGCCTGATGAACTAAGATGGGATCACCGAGTCTTCTGCCATAATATAGAATTGCAAATGGAAAACTTTTACACCACTGTTTTCCGTCCCATAATTCTCGTTCAAGCCCTAAAATCCGCGCAGGAGAAAAATCACCTGGAATTCTTCCATCTGAGGTTCGAGTTATTAAAGGAAGCACGAAAAGAGGCACAGCTCCAGCGCTCCAGTAACTGATAGTATCACCGCCGCTTGCCTACAGCTGGAAGTCACAATCTAGATGTACTTCCTTCAAACCATATGGCATCCTACTTTCAAAAGTAAAAAATCTCAGACTAGTGGAGGACATCTCGCACTGTCACACTCCGTAGAAAGGTGACCAAAGGGATCTTCATATCTATCGTCCGATATGCTTGTTGAATGGCCTCTACAAGTTTTTTATGAAAATTGTTCTCACTTTTAACCGTTTTTGTCTACTGCCTACTCTTTTTGATGGCAGGGTATATTGCGAAATATAACTTTAATGAAGCTGAGATAATTGCAAAACTCTGGACCGCAGGTGTCTATAGTTGTGCTCCCCAGATCAATCCCGCTGTTGGGTGATTGCTGATGGCAAAAGATCGTAGACCTAGCTGACAGACAGGCGAAACGAAGGACCCGCATGGTGTGGTGGTGAGCGCGTTACTCCCCGGAAAGGACAATAGCGCGTTCGTTCCCCACTATAGACACCTGCGGTCCAGAGTTTTGCAAATATCTCAGCTTCATTAAAGTTATATTGTTCTCTCTCGCATATCGAGAACTGTGGATGAAGTGCAACCAGTGGATCTCGACAAGGATTTTGTTGCGCGGAACACATTCAAACTGTGTTCGGGGTCATTGAGCATTGTTGGGAGTAGCACCTGTCCTAGGTCTTAATCTTCTTCAACTATGAAAAAGTGCTTGACAGTATCGAAACGAATGCAATCCTATCGGAGCTCGTCGGCCAAGGAATGGATTCGTCCTTCATAAGAACACTGTCCGACTTTTATCGGAACTGAACTACGAAAATGCAACATTTCCATCGAACACTTAAAATATCCATAGGAAAAGCGATTCGACACAATGGTGTTTAGTGCCGCACTACAGCGGACAATGAAGTCAATCGAATGGGATGAGAAAGGCATACATATTGATGGAAGATTCCCGTCAAATATTCGTTTCTCCGACGACATCGTCATCTTCTCAAGAAGGGTCAGCGAAGCAGGAACGATGATCAATGAGGCCAACGAGGCGGGAAAAAGATGAGACCACGGAAGAAGACTCAGTACATGAAAAGCCCGTGGTGTGAAGACGAACAAATTGAACTTGATGGTTCTCCGAGTACAGAAACCACCTCGAACGAATACTTTGGGTAAACAATGCACACGGAAACAGCATGTAGGAGGAATTAGAAAGAAGAAGAGAAGCAGCTTGTGCCACATTCGTGCCTCTCGAAAGAGCCACGGACCAACTAAGGCGCCTGCAATACAAAACACACATCGATGGCAAAACAGATGGGCTGGTCATATAATTGGAGGAACCGACGACAAATGGACGAAAAAAACTGTGGAGTGGACTCCACAAGGATGCATGCGTCTTCTAGAACGACCACCTGCACGTTGTACGAATGTGTGGATAACCAATGTTAATCAGCTGTACTCACAGCTGCATTTGTTTTACAGATCCCGCTATGAAACCGCAGCCGCCATTGTGTTCGAATAAAACCATCACACTGGACGACGATCGCGAGGGAGAGGAGCGAATGACAAATGTGCTGCGGTCCTCACAACACGTGAAGACGGGCCGTCCTGGCATCCAAACAAGTGTTAGTTACTAAGTTAGTTTAATTATTGAGATAGTGAATTACAAGTTGAAATATCAATGAGCGGTAAACAAAAAGGTAGACATTGTGATTTCTATCACAGCCTCAGCTTGACTGGGTTTTATTGCCTACTTGTGTTCCCTATAATATTCCTCCTAACAGGTAGCTGCTCATGGAACTGTTAGAGTAAAAACTAGCTGAGAGGAAAAAAAACAATGTTCTTTAGTAGTGCAGTGGGTAACACGTACCCTCGGAGAAAGGGTAATCATTGGCTCGAATCTACCTGGTGTTCAAGTTTTGCAAATATCTCAGCATCATTGTGGTTGTTTTTCACATAAAACCTGCCATGAAAAATGTGGCGAGCACAAAATGAAAAGTTATACCTTGTCTTCAACCAAGCTGACGTTTCTAAACAAATTAAGATTACGTCATTTCTTAATTCTGGATCTAGAAGATCTGATATCAACAATTGTATAGCTACGGCCTTGCATCTACCAGCTGACATGAGCGAAGATATCGAACCATCCACAACTGTATGTCCAATAACCATTTCGTGCAACAATTAGAAAGTAGGCACTCATACAGAACAAGGTGAAAAATATTTCACAGTATTATTGTTCAAGAAATCAGCGGGTCAACTACCATAAGACTTCCCTCAAGTAATGCGCTATCGTCAATATTTTGCAACTTCTGCCAAGCCAGCACTCCTTATTGGAACTAAACATTTTTGGAACATCGTCTTACCTAATGATTTCCATTACAAGAAACTTTCTAACGGATACCCTTTACTTCACACGACGATAGGAAATATCGTCATTTGCTGTAGAGTTAACGTCAGAAATTTTGCAGCAACTTCTATTCCCACTAAAAAATCTACGAATCCAGTAGAGCGTGATAAATTGTCAGAATGGGTGAGCAAATTTTAGAAAACTGAAGCTGCTGACACTTTTGAGAAATCTTCCGTGATCCAAATATCCTTGAATCATTGTAAATAAGTTGTGTTTCACGGCGAAATACAGCTAAAGCAGGAAGAGCAGCTACCACATAGCAACTTTTTTCTCTTTTCTGTGCTTTGAAATAATTTACTTACTAAGGAAGAAAGAAGCAAATTTGGTTTTGAACATTTGTTTCACCTAATGGTGATGTGAAAGGCGCTTGTGGTACAGTGGTTGGAGGCGCTACTGCGGCACACATGTGGAATTGACCGCCGCACCCATGGCTCCCCAAACCTTTCATCCCTCCGGGGTCGCCAAATTGGTACCAGACTTGTCTGGGAGGATAGCAGCACTAGCTCGACACATCGGCAGCCACCACGAGTTATTCTAAAGGCCAGATATGCATTTAAACACCTCCAACGATACATAATGAAGTCGAATGCATGGCGCATCCCTCAGGGATTGATCAACGCCGAGAGCTTTACCCTTTTAATGATGATGTGACATAATAGGGGTCCAATGTTAAATAACCAGCATCATTAGCCACTGTATTGTGAGCTGGGTGAACAAATCGATTTGCAAATTCATGAGTTCTCAAAACTTGTGACACACGATTGAATTGAAAGAGCAGGATGCAATTCCAAGAGAATATCACTTGTGACAGTCGAAGAGCTCCCATCTTACATCAGAGTCTCATGAATCCCATCATCTTTTCAACATGCTTCGCTTCACGTAGTACATCCTTTGTACTGCGCAAATGCTCGACTATTTTACAGTCAGCAACCAAATGTCAGCCATAAACAGTTGGTAAAAATCTGTCTATTCTCTGTAACAAAGCAAAATTTAACAATCCACATCAGATTTCATGTCATCGAACGAAGGTCCAATAGTTGAAGGAGACACATTGTGCTATCGCTCACCCTTCAATCTTGAACAACTTCATCTTTTTTCTTCAATAATTTTCCGCTATACTATTCCACGAGAGGCATAAGATACTCCATGTTGTTTTCTATATATCTAGCTTCTTCAGAATTGTTTTTAATAAAGAGCTGATAGATATTCAATTTCATTCTTTATCTTGACACTTTTAAGCTTCAGCGACAGAGCAAAGTCTTTCTATAAGCTATTACGTCGGCAGGCTATGGGGAGAATATAGAGAGGAAAACAAGTATAGTTCCGTACCTCGCATACAGTAAAACTGTTTTAGGTAAGTCGAGTTGAATTTTTGGCCAGTGATTGACTATTATTCCATCCCTGAGGGCTATAATGATCTATGGTTGTTTAACGGCTTGAGTGGATATGAGAAGTATGGGAATACACTGAGCATGAATTGGCAAATATTTCCAAATGTTAACAACAAAATCGTTGCACAGCGAACAAAATATATGACTTTAGATCGTTAAATTAAAGCCCCTTCTCTAATCTGTTGTGTTTTGAATCCTTTGTTTTCTTTAGCTCCCGAAGATGTATTGTTTACTAATGAAACGTTGGCATTATTTATTATTTGCGGTGTTGCATTAGAGGCAGAGTTTTACTTTTCGGGCAGGTTCTATGAAATTAGACGTCGTCCTAGGCAAATTTTAGCGCCGTGTGTTATTTATTAACCTCGACTTGAGTGGTCAATATGATAGATTATTGACAAGGAAAGAAGAGATTAGTAAATAATTAATTGTTGATGACATTTTAGCGGCTACCTCTTCTGTTATTTCGCCTATTTTTGTAGCAATTCATCTGAAATGAATATGTCATGCCATGACCCTTCCTATTCTGTTGTACACCTTATTGAGTACGACAAAGTGGCGAAGAACTACAACAGTTTCCAGTTTGAAGAGCCGTTCAATTATCCATTCATTAGTTATTACGCTGCTTGGAAATTGATGTTAATTCTGCAGTGTTTTCTTTTGTTTATGTCTTAGCAAATCTCACTTGTTCAATCTCTCAATCTCCTAGTTTCGCTCAGATCTTGGCACCATTACGGTTGTATCTTACGTAATAGCAGGCTATGAAGAGAAAATAATAGGCAGTTAGTAAAAGTTAAACACTGTCTATGCAACAGTTTCGTTGGAATGCTGTACTATTGTCTGTCATTGTAAAACTCATTTCGTGGAGTTTTACTTCGTGTTATTGGATTTTAATATGGACCATATTTGCAATACACTGCGCGCATCAGAGTTTCAGATTTTAAAATAGACATTTAGGCAAGCCTTCTTCTTTGGAATCAAACTCGGACAAACACAATTGGCTACGATGAATTGAGGGGTTTGCTAAGAGCAAATGCAGGCCCAACAATTCGACAACTTGCAGAAAACACAGGGTATGCATCTGAACTGCTTCAGAGTATCAAGAAAAAGTGGAATTCCGAAGAAATGTGACAAGTGGGTGCTACACGAATTGAGTGGCAGTCAAAGAGATCGCCGTTTTGAAGCACCATGGCTTTTTCGCGCAGCCAGCACGACCTGTCTTCCAGCTACAATGACGTCCTATAAGGTCCTCTACAATAGCCGGCCAAGTTCAGCTTAGTGGATGGGCGGCGATGGAGGTTCGCAGCACTTCCGAAAGTCGAGATTGATTCAGTGGAAGATCACTTAGGCCGCTTGGTGGTGTGGTAGTAGTTTACTTCCGGAATCCAAGTGAAACGATTATGGCAGTTAAATGCGTCTAGAAAATCGAAAAAATGGCCTAGGAACTTAAGCGACTTCGCTCGGACACACATCACATTACCAACTCAGCAGAAGTTGAACACTGTGATACAACTCTCTTTCATCCGTCACATTCGCAGTACTTTTCTCCTACCGCGTACCACTTAATCCAACATCTTCACAGCTTCTTGTACGAAGAACTTCACAAATCAAGCGGACACCTAAACTTCCTTCGAAGACTTCATTGCCTCCAAAAGTTCAGAATGTTAAGTAAACGGTATAGCAAAACTTAGGTTAACAAAAGCTTTTAGATCTGGTTTTATTTCGATCAATAAAGTTGTTTTAAGCCAAGATATGTATTTTGAAAATGGGTTGAAAGCAGGCATTGATTTTAAGGGAGCCTAATACAAACATTATTGCCTAAAAACCATTAAGCGAGTAATGGATGTGAAATGTTGATCGGTTAAAAACCTAGTTTTATTAAACACCCCTGTTATTTTTTTCCAAATTCGCAACCGAAATCAGCTGGGATGTCTTCCGTTTGGCGGCCTCATAATGGATGAAAATGATGCCCTTAGCAGAACGGAGATGACGTAGTTGTGGGGCGCTGAGTCTCATGCTGGTGTTGGCGTGACATTCAGATAAATAACGCCCAATGATGTTATTATCTTGTTAGTGTCAGACACTACAGTTTACATCGATGACGATGCCTTTGTATAATTGTGAAATTCTGCTCATCAAAAATCTTCGTGAGCTTGGGGGTGCCGCGTGATTGTCACAGAGAGTCAGAGTACCTGCTTTCGTGTTAACGAAATTTAAGTTCAAGTTAACGAGTTTAAAGTGTATTAAAATGATAAGCAACTACATTTCGCACTTTCTCGACAATGCGTTTGGCTTCGTTACTCTAGTATGCGCACGTGATTCAGAGTGGAACCTTTCTAAATCACTTTTTCACAATAGCGTCCCTCTTTGAATGTTTTGAGTGAGATTTCAGTACAAAGCTTTTAGGCCACAGGCAAAGAAGATTTGGAGATAGCTGACGATTTTCTTGGAAAGTATGACAACATGACGCTGTTGATTTTTCACTGATTATTCACTTTGCATAGGCAAGCAGCGTGTGGGAAGCTTCGCAAGTATATTAAAGTACGAAGACTGTCGGTGGGAAGTTAAGTGCACCAGGAGTTATCTCTTTGAACCCGGATACTGCTTGGTTCCTCACCAATCTATTATGCATAAAGACGGAACTGTTGTAGGATGAAATGTCAACGCGAGCTTAGATAATCTCTCGTGCACAACTGATCAATAACTCTACTATTTGCTTTAGCACCGTCAGGTCAAGCTATGTCATTTGGAGGAGGGAACATCGGTTTTCTTCTCGGTTGTCCTTAATGAGAGCACATTGCCTAAAACCCGACTTATCTTCGAAGTTTCTATTTCCAAAATAGATCTTTGAGATACAGTGATGTATCGTGCCATCATTAAAGGTTCTGTGGCCAATTACGAATACGATGGCCAGAGACAGTCAAATTGGGCTATACATTTTTACGGGTTTACGAAAAACTTTGGATTCGCACAAAGAAAATAATTAGTTCAGGAGATTAGGCAGAATTTACCACTACATTAACCATCATTAGGGGTGAGCGCATGCGTAGTAAGCGCTGCTGTGCTTCCAGTGCTGCCAGTAGCAACTTGCCGATCCCGGAAAGATGGAAGGCTTCGTGAACCTGGAGTGCGGCATCAAAGTCATGTATATTGCAGGGCACTTCCAACCACTGCGCTATACACGCATCTATGCAGAAATGAAAAGCCGTTGAACGTCGAATGACTCGAGCTGGCGCAAGCGAATCCTCTATTTCTCTCTGTCGGGTACAAGAGTAGCCCAGTGGGTTTTACTCGCTCTAGGTGCTCGTTGAGCATCAGAATTTTGGCGATCAGGTCGGCGGCCTTACTGTTGTGCGCTTCACATCCCAAGTAACCCAGTCCGAGGGCTTTTGTCTATCGGTTGTCACTAATATGCATCATGCATCTGGTCTACCTTATCTTCGACAATTTGGCTTATTGAACGACGTCTTTGATTTTTGATCGTTAACGTATATAGCGATATAGCGATATATATATATATATATATATATATATAGATAGATAGATAGATAGATAGATAGATCGTTATCGGAGTCTAGGACCCCTTCCTTAACTGGCGTGATACGGGAGTCTCCTAGCTGTTCTCCTCCTAGCTCCTTTCGAATGCTCGTCCAATAACGATGAGTGATCTTTTATTTTACTAACGCAGAGACCAGGTATCTGACGCATATGTTAAGGCAGGAAGAGCGATGGAGTCGTGGAGTTGGGCACGCAGTCGGGTGTTTTTTGTTCTCCTCACTACGTCCTCGATGCTCTTGAAAACTTCCTAGGCCGCTCTCTTCTTGTTGCCCAATTCTAGACCGAATTTCTTCATCATGTTGATTTTGCAACCTAATAATTGGTTATATTCAGGAATCATGGACTCCTAAAACGTCAGCAGTTGCGAGTTCTTTCCTTCATTTGTTCGTTATTGAGTCTTGCAATCCGTGGTAAATGAGATCGTATTGCAGAACAAGTTAGTAGCCTGTGATATGCAGTGCAAGCATCTGAGCCAAAAGTAATTGTATTTCGCGGATGTTATTTGTGCACTTCACTTTTCAATACATTCCAGTTTTTCATAAACCGTACTTGAAAGCAGAAACTTGAATACACCCGATAAAACGTAAGTTTGATTACTCCAACCTCGTAAATCATCCATTTTTTATTATTATTTATCAGATTTTTTTTTACATATGGATGATGCAAGCCATCCACTGCTTTTCGATACTGAAATTTGCCTGTAAACCTAGTTAATTTCGTAAATACGTACTTAATGTTTCTGCAAGCGTGCAGAGTGTACCCCGCACGTCGAAGTAACAGGAATCTCGAGCTTCGCTGTGGCTTAAAATTAGAATTTTGGCTTAAAATTTAAATGGATTTAAAAGTATGAGAAGCACCGAGCCTATGAAGAGGAAGAGGCCCGTGAGCAGGTATAACGAAAGATAGGGAGAAATGAAGATTCCGCTATTGCCACCTTTAGCCACTCGATAATTAATGGGAAATTTGGTTATGTCTTAATAATTTGCAAAAAGTTGGATGCAGTATTCAGTCCTCATTTTGTTCTCCAAGTGAAACGACCTCATTTGGAGAGTTCGACATGGTTTCTGTGATGGAAAAACAATCCATTTCGACTTGAACGCACTGTGGGGTTTTTTCATACCGAACTGTCTTTTCTTCCATCTTTTTAGTAGTGTTTACTTGTCTCTTCTGCTTGAGCAATTTGATCATACGGCCCAAACCTCAACGTTGACGTATGGCCCTACTAATGAGAAGTATAATTTTAAACGAAACTAAGAAAATTTGCTCACTGCTAAAGAGTAAAACCACTTGGATAAGAAGTACCACGTTGGTCTTATATATTTATGACTCGCAACAGCACCAGACATCAAACTTGGGTAAGCAAGCCGTTATTCAAACTCTTATTTAGTTGTTGAACAACTCAGATATATGCACGCTCAATACAGTATGCAATACAAACACACAGTAAAGGGAACTCAACAGCCACGACATGAGGACGTTCGCATAAGTGCTTACAAAAAGTGTGAGTAGTAATCTGATAGCTATATAAAGCTAACATAAAGAACAAGATATTATTGAGAGTGAGGAGGCATGGTAACCATCCAGAAAGAGTGAACTGGCAGTTGATATCGCGTTATTTGATGTCTGTCTTAAACACCGGAACTGCGCGATTACTTTGGCGGCAAACGTGCAGAGTCCTTGTAGATCCATCAGTTATAGTCAAATTCTGCTGAACTAATAAATTGAAAAAAAATATTGAAGTGAATAGATAGAGAATATTGTTTACTGTATAGGTCATTTTCTCTATAAGTGGCTTAACCTGTCTTTGCGAGAATCTGTTGTCAATAACATTTATAAAAACTGAGAAAAAATCTCTGTAACTTCGCGCATAATCCGTTAACAAAGAAATCGTAGCCGGTTATGTTTAGGACTTACTCACAGCCTTCATTTTATACTCTAACATTTTGCCCATCAGAATTCAAAGTATATAGTCAGTAAGAGAGTGATGTATCCCGTTGTTGTGCATGGACAGAGATTTACGCGAATTCGTCAATTGTCGAACGACTTATTTACTGTCTGCTGTTTACAAGCTCTGCACTGGAATAATCCTTAAAAGTTTCCACGCATCACTGGAGGAAGGACAACCACACGAAATAGCGAAGGAACTAATTTCTTTAGTGGCTCCATCTGAACCAGTGCTCAATGGCATGACGAATGATGTCGGAGGCTGATTTTTGATACACGAAATATAGTTGTCTTTTCAAAGGTGTGACATATAACTAAACATAGAAAGTAGTACTACAGGCATCATTTATTGCCTTGCTAATCAGTAAATGTCTCGAGCAAGTGCCGGTAAAGCTCTTATTCGTGTTTGTAGCACCTGAAAACGTCTGGTGAATTCCCTTTCATACGGCAGCAATATTATATATATTTATGTTTATATTGCGAGAAAGGCGCGTGTGGCGCAGTGGTTGGAGGCACCACTGCGTCACGGGAATCGATCCCTGCGCCCATGGCCCACCAAGCCTTCCATCCATCCGGGGTCGGCAAATTGGTACCAGACTTGTCTGGGAGGATAGCAGCACTGGCTCGATACATCGGCCGGCCACCGCGAGTCATTGTAAAGGTCAGATATGCATTCAATCACCTCCAACGATACTTAATGAAGTCGAATGCATGGCGCATCCTTCAGGGATTGATCAACGCCGAGAGCTTTAGAGAGCTTTTATTGCCAGAATATGTAGATAATTTAATTTTGGCTTCAATTTTTGAATTTCTTTCTGAATTAAAAGCATTTTCATCTTTTTTTTCATCTATTAATGTAGTGCTCATTTTGCTGCGATGTTTTCTGAAGATCATCTCGTCAAAACCCGAGTCAGACCGCTCAACACGTAACGCCCACGCGGTTTTTGGCTTACCGGTCGTATGAGGCGACATCAGACAATGGTTCCTCAACAATCTGAGCAGCTGAGAGGTTGTAAACATGACAGGACTGTAAAAGAGATTTAACGTTTCACGATCATGAGTATAGGTATGCTGCTATTTGCTATGTGTTACTGTGGTTCATTACGCAAATACACTGCTGTCCTCATTTTGGAGCGTTGTGCAATTTAAGCCGGATGTAGTTCTGTACTTTTAATGCTCCGCATTCCATACAATACGTATGAGTCATTATAGGGATTAGAATTGAGATTACAGTGAATTACCAGTCAGTGAGCTCATTCGACAAAATGTAGCTTGTATATTTTTGAGTGTAGAATAGATCTCTTCCCAGCTTATGCTCGATACAGTGGCTGTGCAGGACTGGCTAATGATCGTTTGCAAGAAAGGCTCTGCGCGCTAAAATAAACCATCGTAAAAAATGAGAATTATGTAGCTCATGCCGGGCATTGGGCTGGCGGCACATGATTTCATAGAGTACTCGCCATCCGTTATGTGTTAGGCAGATTGATTCAACGTGAATATCTCTTTAACAAGACAGCAATTGACCTGATTAAAATAGTAGGAGGACCACGTCAATCAATTCCAACACCGTTTAACTTTCCTTCCAAACTGAAAACTCACTTAAATCTTCAACTTTGTAAACCACATCGCTTCTATTTTTTATTATTTTCATTCTTTTTTTATTCATATGGTTCAATTGTAGTTAACTTTTTTGATGGAACTGAATGTACTCTTTCTGGAATCTATTTCAGTTCAGTGCTTTTAATTTTGCACATCTATGAAATTGATTTGATTTTCCTCAATCAATTATTTAAAAAAACTAATCGGCGTTAGGAACTCCACACGCCCACAGAATACATTCATTTAGTAAGAAACTTAAAGCCTGCCTAAATGTTGAACGTTACTAAAGACAGGATTGATGACCATAGTAAATGACATCTTGTTCAAAAATTTTTATTGATCAGTTATGGAATAAACATTTGGCACCACCTTTGCTTGGCTAGTACTTTGCACTCTGTCTAGACCACAAGATTCGTACCTCGCATATACCATTAATACATGGACTAGAATTGTTGGTGATGAATGAAGTCAATCTGGAAATCCTTTTCTGAATAGAGCCTCAGTGCGAGAAGAAAAAGGTACACTTGCAATGATCTACTGTCTGTTTGTCAGCAGTCATTACTGTCCAAGACACCCTACATTTTTTCATAGCTGTCGTCGATTGTCATGCAAGAGCGAATCATGTCGATTTCCGAAAACTCTGAAGAAAGGCAAGCGTTAACTGTAGGATCGTCAATGTCACCGAATAAGGCAACTCACCAGGAATTATCTACAAAATTGCCTCATTTAGCTCATGTTCGGAACTATTCACATAAAATCTAGATTTGTAAAGTGGACGATCAAAATATCTGTTTTGGTCTCTTTATACAACTTCTAGCGCAGTTAATCGTGACTCCAGAAACACTAGCACCTGGCTTCCATTCGTCCCTATTGCATACCGACCGTGGTTTGTATTTGTGGGAACACGAAAAGCATCTGACATTTAGCTCCTTCTAGCATCAATGCCTTTAAGAAAGAGGTGGTGACGGGTAGTTTGCTAAACTGTATCACAGTATAGGTATGATTTTAGCGGAGCTATTGAATAGAAATATTGAAATGTTTTTATTTCCCGTAGCTGAGAGACAGGCAAAATGAAGGACCCGCAAAGTATGGTGGCGAATGCGTTATCCCCAGAAAGGGTAATAGCGCAGTAGTTTCCCACCGCAGATACCTGTGCTCT
Source organism: Angiostrongylus cantonensis (assembly GCA_009735665.1). Taxonomy (NCBI): domain Eukaryota; kingdom Metazoa; phylum Nematoda; class Chromadorea; order Rhabditida; family Metastrongylidae; genus Angiostrongylus; species Angiostrongylus cantonensis. The sequence continues at coordinate 359,209 of MQTX01000071.1, forward strand.
GGAGTTTCGCAATTATCTCAGCATAATTGTGGTTGTATCACACATAATACCCTACCCTGAAAAATTGTAGGCAGTAAATAAAAAGCTAATATTGTGGTTTAGAATATAGCCTAAGCTTAGGTTGCCCATTTGGGCTACCCAGATCAATCCGGCTGACGGGTGATTGCTGGTGCCCTAATCGAAAGAATTAGCCGAGAGAGGCGAAACGAAGGACCCGCATGGTGTGGTGGTAAGCGCGTTAGCCCTGGAAAGGGTAATAACGCGTTCGTTCCCCACCGCGGACACCTGTGGTCTGAAGTTTTGGAAATATCTCAGCATCATTGTGCATTGAAATGTTTATTTAGGTGACCATGATGGGAAATGAACAACTGCTATACAGCATAGTTTCACACTCATGAACAACTCCAAATTACAGTCACACAATGAGCGACCGAGAGCGGTTTTTATCAACTAAGTAAATAACACAAAGGATTTTTTATCTGCAATATCGTCATTAGTGTCAGATGAGCTTTTTGGTGCGCAAGAAGCGAAGATGGCCCAAGGCTCATTGGGACATTCGTGAAGAAGGCAAAATCGTCAGGCAACTGAATCCACACGTAAGTAGAAGGGCAATCGCGAATCACGGATACAAGGCTACGAAGATGATGCATGAAGTGCTTGCATATAGACATCTTGTAATAACGTAACATACGAGTCATTTAAAAAATATTAAAGTTGTGTCTGCGGTGGGAAACGAACTCGCTATTGTCCTTTCCGGGGAGTAACGCGCTCACCACCACACCATGCCGGTCCTTCGTGTCAGCCGTCTCACAGCTAGTTCTATCGATCTTTAGCCAACAGCAATCACCCGTCAACGGATTGATCAGGAAAAACTAGAACTGAGTGACAGGAGAAACGAAGGACGCTCATAGTGTGGTGGTGAACTCGTTACTCCCGGAAAGGACAGTAGCGAGTTCGTTCCCCACCGCAGACACCTGTGGTCCGGAGTTTTGTAAATAACTCAGCATTATTGAAGTTATATTTCGCAATGTATACCCTGCAGTTAAAAAGAGTAGGCAGTAAATAATAAGTTAAAATTACAAGAATAGTATTATTAATTTTAAAAGGTCTGCGACTATTTCAGCGAACTCATATCTCCACTGTCTGATACGAAAACACTACATTTTTAAAGTAAGACCCTTTTTAAAATATTTTTATAATTGGCAAACTTCAGCACGCTTTCTATTGTTTCCTCTTATCTAGGCATTGCGACCTTCCTACCAATATAGTGCTCTTTAAAACGGTTTGATCGCCTGATTAATTGTTCCTTTTGTCCGAGCTTTTAATACCTTTTTTCCAAAAAAAAATAATCTTTCCGAAACTGCAGTGTGAAAATGCTGCCAGGAACTACTCACGTATGCTTCAACAGGTTCCTACAATCATAAAATATTCACAATCGTTTACTACTCTACGAGCTTCATATATTTGCTCTAGCAGGACTGAGAAGACGAGCGTTTAGAATCTAGTGATGAATACGAAAGGCAACCCAAATGCAGAGAGGGCGTGGTAGAATAAAACAAAGCGATAACTGGTCAGTTAACGTGGGCTACTTGCATACCAAACGTCACCGACTAGTACTTGTACACCGTATGCCTATGTTACCTATCGGACCAGAAGAAAGCAGTGCTACTGATTGTTTCCATTCCTCCTATGTTCTTAGCTAAAATAATAACTGCTAGCTCAAATGAATTTAGTTTCCTCCATAGTCGATTATAGCAGAATTCGTGTATATCCTTCAGATGCTATCGTTTCTTCGATTGGTTCATGTGAGCCATATTCAACATTTCACGAAGTGAAGCTTTAGAGATCTTGATTTTTTTTTCTTTTCTAGAATTACATTATGTCGATACGAAATGATTTGCATAGCTTTATTGCTGAGGATAGTTTCAGTTACACCTAAAAAAAAAGGATTTACAATTTTTTTTTACATAGTACTTCTTTTTGATTACATGCAAAATTCATTGCTTTGGAACTTGATTAAAAGATAAGTATTTGAGCACTTGGAAACTCGATCTTGGTTAAAAATCGGCGTTCATGTGAGCCATATTCAACACTTCACGAAGTGAAGCTTTAGAGATCTTGATTTTTTTTCTTTTCTAGAATTACATTATGTCGATACAAAATGATTTGCATAGCTTTATTGCTGAGGATAGTTTCAGTTACACCTAAAAAAAAAGGATTTACAATTTTTTTTTACATAGTACTTCTTTTTGATTACATGCAAAATTCATTGCTTTGGAACTTGATTAAAAGATAAGTATTTGAGCACTTGGAAACTCGATCTTGGTTAAAAATCGGAATGTATGGTGTTCCAACTTTTCTTCCTTGAACTTCTACTTCCTATTGGCAATAACGTCCATTTCTACAGAGAACACTCAGCCCTCCGCCCTTATTTAAACGATCATTTCCAATACCTCTAGGCAGCGGTTGCGGACTGCTGCAATCGATAAAATTTCTAGTTTACATAAATATTCAGTAGAGTTCACGTTTCGACCTTATATCTCCTATGTTTGTTTATTAGATAACCTCGTAGGTATCTTAGAACTAAATCGTGCAATAATTTGCTAAAAGGCTTTTCATTGGCAACGATTATCCTCTGTTCACATCACAGTCACGTATCTGCTAGGTGATTATCTATAGCTCTCAAGTCTTCCTGTAGTGATTGGTTTACAGACCAAACAGTCACATCCATCACCTACCTGCCTTCTTAATTAACAGAATCTGTTGACCCTTTTGCAAGGAGACTAATTTTTCAATTACCGGTGGTAATTTCTCGATCACTGGGGTATTTCGAGTTCAGAATTTTAGAGATTTATAGAAAAGGTTTCGCTCCATCGCAATCGTGGCCTACATCAATTTCTACGCGACGTCTTTTCCAATTGAAATGTTTTCAGAATGAGAATTTCATGAATTAGACTGGAATTTAAATCTTACAATTTCTCCAACGAGCAGCAAATTTGAACAACACATTCGAAAACACCATTGTGTCCTATCAGACGAAGTCCTGCTTGTTCATTTGTCTTTGCTTTCGAAATATGACCCTTGAAGCAACAAAGTGGGATAAATGCATACCATAAGCTTCATAAAACGATGGCCATATCACAGATTTCAGATTCTAAAAGCTGTTATTGTGATTAGTAGAACTCTCTATGAGCAAAGATATTTTGATACGAAGTTGAAACCGGCCCCTATTTTCATCTCGTGTGCATCGTATGGAGATCATGTGGTCGCGTAGGTGTTAATGATTAAACAATGGCGCATTTCAGCTGCTTGAACAACTTAATAAAGTCTGACCTGCCCAGTTTCCATAACTATACTCATCAGCTATAGAACTGACCTGTGATAAGCCGCTGCATGGCATCCATTCGATAGCATTTTAAGCATGATATCGTGTCGAAAGAAGAATGTCGCAGAGTGCTAAGCCTTCATCCAGAATTGTTACAGGAAAAATAATTAGCGCAACCATCTTTTGCCAGATTCGTTTAGATTTTGCAGAATGGACGGTGTATCGAGTCGAGTTGCGCTGCTGACGTGTATCTTGATGATTGCCGATACGCGATTCCTCTCCATTGGCAATGTCGACAATCATTCCCGAAGACACCATCCATATCTAAGCAAAAGCTATGGAAAAAAATCGGATTTGTTAGTGACTTTGTGATAGCGGAGCTTAGGGCTAGGAAAACGTCGCTAGTTGCAATGGTTTACTTTTGTGCAGCTCAAAATTTCAATATCATCTTGAGAAACTGTAATATATATTCAGAATCGAAACCGAATATGTAGGCATTGATCAGCATGGACAAGCTTATGTGAACTGTACTTATAAAATGGATGGTGTGGTTGGCGTTCGGAAGTGTTCGATGCCACCTTCAGACACAACTTTCGACATGGGTTTCGCTTGCTTTGCGCTATGGAGCAGTGAAGGTGAAATAATCGCCCAGGATTGTTGGATTCATCAAGAGGTAGGTGTAACAAGACAATTTCGAGAGCGCAGAGGCATTTTGAAGCAAAATAGTTTATATGTCGATGTGTTATTAAGCCTCATGAATTAAAAGAACGCTTGACGCCGTTTGACAAGTATTCTTATTCGTCAGCAGTCCATGGCAACGGTTTACTCATTGTTGGACATCGGGCTAAAATGTCAGACTAATTCTTTTCCAGCGATTCTGATGACGGCATTAATCTCTTACTGTTGCACATTGCATTTTGTCACGAAAGAACACCTCCTGTCACGGCGATATTTTAAACTATGAAGAATATAAATGAATATGAAGAATAGAAACTATTTTGGAATTACAGATTTGACTGATCGAAGTTGGAATTCCGCATTTTTTTTTGCTCTGCATCGAAGCCCACCAAGATTTGTGCGGCCGCCCTAGAGCTGAATTGGTTTGCTTTTCATAACTCGGTGAAATAAGGGTTGTCTAAAGATTTTCACAAGCTGATTACCATTAATTTTCAAACCGATCACCTTTTAACTTGTGCAGTAAAATAATCAGCATGTTTTTAAAATGTTGAGCTTATACGGGGTTGATAATAATGTTCATTTCTGCTAACGTTTCGACGTCTTCGTCTTCATTAAAGCCGATGATCCAAGTCGGTGGTCCGCAGTTGTTCGTCATCTCGTACTTAGGATCATCGGCTCTGATAATGACGAAGATGTCGAATCGTTAGCCGAATTGAGCACTGTTATCAACCTCGTCTGAGCTCAGCAATTTAAAAACATGTTAACTACAACTGATTATTTCCTGTTGATTACAACTGGTGGAAGCAAAAGTGGGTCCTTCTACTAAAAGACAATTGCTGTCTTTTATTGTAGTTCCACATAATCGTTTTTTTTTTAGATTGCAAGTCAATGTAAAACGCTCTTAGTTGAAAAGATACCTTAGTCTATGGTAACGTTTGCCTTATAGTAATCCATTTACTTGTAATAGAATCATGGACTAATGTTGAAGTTATAAATGCACTTGATCCTTGAACTGTAGAGCGCATGTAGCACAGTGGATAGAAGTGCCTTGTAATACAAACGTGGGTTGTTGACTAGACACCTCGTTCCAAGTAAACCAATCTCCCGTTTACTCTGAGATCAGCAATTTGGTGCCGATGTTGTTCGGGAGGATAAAAAACTGTCTTGATAGATCGGTAAGCCTCAACAAGTAATTGTAAAGACCGTCTGGGAGAACAAAAACACTGGCTTGACAGATCGGTAGGCCCACGCAAGTCATCGAATAAAGCAAATATGCATTCAGTCACCTCTGTGATGCTTTATGGAATCTAATGTATAGCGCATCCCTCAAAGATTGATCAGCGCCAAACGGTTTAGTGTTTATACTTCATTCTTCGAGCTTCAACAGACTCTCCGGTCCATAGATGAAGAAAGATGATCACGAATTTCCCGACAAAACCTAGATATGTTAACCTTTGCATGCCTACGTCATAGGTCGCTCATGGATAGCACTAAAAATGTTTGCTGTTGAAAAAAATTCATTGAAGCAATTCAATCCTCGTCTTCCAATTTTCGATTGTTGTAATCCTAAATTTCTTGACATTATAAGACATTTTTCTGGTGTTAGTTTAGTGTACTCGTTATCGGAAACGTATCTTGACAGTGTAATGTGGAAGTAATGAAATACATAGGTAGCATTATCATCGCAAACTCTTGTTTTTGCAGATATTCAAACAGCAGTGGCTCGTCACCGCTCAAGTTGAACATAGCTCTCAATTTCATTCCTAACTTTTTCCTTTCATCCTTTTATTCAAGATGCATTTCATTTTTTTTTGGCACATATATCAAAAACTGTTTTCCTTTCGTTTCGCATTTTATCCGCTAAGGAAACCCTGCCTCTAGTGAGCCCATTGCTTTCGTACGGCAGAAAAGACATTTTGCATGTTATGCTAGTTAGTTGTTTCCATATTATTAGGTGCAACATAGATTTCCACTTCTTTTTCTTTCGGCGAGAGTT
>MQTX01000071.1:365464-384530 GCA_009735665.1 Angiostrongylus cantonensis
TATAAATATAAAACCTGTATACAGGTCTAATACAAGAAGTGGTTAAGTGGTGATCATCACGTATGGCTGAATGAAACCAGTGACGTCATTGAATCATAGTAATCTCATTCAGTGTCTTGGTTAAAGAAGATTATCTGAATGAAGGCGTCTAAGAATTCTATAGATACAGACAGCCGATATCCGTCATCCGTCGCGCCAGAGGTGTTCGCCTCACAAAAGCAGTTCTATGACAAGTAAACTTAAGAACAATGACTACTTTACACATTCTCAATACTGTCTCAAATCTCAAATCTGTGACTTCGCTCAAGAAGCACTTCACAAGGACTGATGAATTTCAGTAACCATCTTTTCCAAGTGTACTTAATAATTTTCTGCTGCAAGTGGTTACGTGGGCGTTAACAACAATCATGTAATGAACTTAACGTTGTTATTCGAAAGAAGATCAGTTATTCTTGCTGATTATTAAAGAATTTGTGCAAAAGAACTGTAATGACGAAAGAAACGATAGGCAAAGTGGAACGATCATTGCATTCGATTCCTTCAAACAAGACCGTCTAAAAATTTAAGACAAAAATTAAAGAGGAAGAAAACACTGCGCTGAGAAAAAAGGAAAACCAATGAGCTTAAAACCCGGCTTTTTTTCGTACCACCATAAGTCTTTCTAGTTTTTTTCCCTAATAAACTTTCACTGCCTGCTCTTTTTAATGACAGGGTATGTTGCGAAATATAACTTCTGTGATGCTGAGATATTTGCAAAACTCCGAACCGCAGGTGCCTGCGGTGGAGAACGAACGCGCCATTACCCTTTCCTAGTTGAAAAAAGAAACTAACTGAGAGAAAGGCGAAATGTAAGGCCGCATGGTGTGGTGGTGAACGCGTTACTCCCCGGAGAGGACAATAGCGCGTTCGTTCCCCACCGCAGACACCTGCGATCCGTAGTTTTGCAATCGTCATCAATATTATTCTGATTGCAATGTGCTTTCAGCTATCGTTGGAACAATGTCAAAAAAATGGATGCAATCATGCGAAAGCCTATGGTGTCGTGAACTTCTGCTGCTGCTTCGGTCATCAGTGTAACGGAAAATTGGATATGTGACAAATTGCTTAAATGATTTTGGAATGTTCAGCAGATGAATGATGATAAAACTGGAATCGTAAATCACCTATTGCTTTCTTTCTTAGCAACCTGAAAATCATTTCAATGGTCGAATCAGTTAGAGGCATAACTATGTTTGAAACTTCATGGTAGTCATTATACTGGAACTATCTCACCTTAAACCTTCTCATGAACATGTCATTCTGATATTCTCTATGGATCTTTTTATTAATTCTTAGAAATCTAGCTTTTCATAGGGCATTGGTCCGTATTTCGTCGTTTTCTCACTGTCTCTTGTCCGTTCTCTTCTTTCTTTCGTCTTCTGTTCACATGCAACTCAGGAGACGTTCATGGATCTGCTGTATTGCGTGAGGGAATTTCAAGTTTCTCAGTTATGTTGTCTTTTCCTATAGCATTGCGATTGATTGAATTTCTACGAATACTGGTGTCAAGAAGTTGTATTCACAAGGTGCTGTCTTTGTGATAATTATTTCTTTGTTTTTTTTAAGTTACTGGTCTTAATTGTTAAAATTTAGCTGTATTATTTCTGCGGCAACGATGAACGCACATCCATTCATCGCTGTCGTTTAGTGGAGTCTTCTGACTTCGAAGTTTATCATTTATGGAATTGGAAAGATACAGCATTTTCTGAGGTGGTCGAGTACGACTTTTGCTGTTTTGAATAATTTGATAACATTCATTTAAGAAATGCCTACGGAATCTGTGACCGTTCCAACACCTGCGTCGTTATTCTGTCAATGGTCAAAACCATGCAGATATAACTGGCATGGCGACTTTGTAGTAATTACAGAGTTGATTCCAATATGAACTGGTTCTTATAATAGTGCTATTGTTGCTCAAAAAAATTGTTGGTATCTAGCTTTCTAGCGAGATTTCTGCTAGCATAATTGGTATATAGTGTCGTCAGTTCGATCCTGCTTTGTTCAAACCAAGCCCTACCTCAACGTTGGCAGTTAGAAAACAGGTGCCAAATTTTCAGGAAAGTTTTTCACCATAGAGACAGATAGGCCGGTGATTGCCTGCGACGAAAGTTTTGGTAAGTTGTATCAAAGAATCGAAGGAGAATCACAGACTTTCTTGAAGACGTGTCGTTTCGCTGCCACCAAACCAATAGCGAGAAAGACAGGCGAAAGGCGATGAACCAAACCATGGGTTGGGATCCATACAACAGGTGATGAAAACAGATCATATGGCAATATGAATTAAAAAAATTGTCTCAAGACTGAGTGGATGAAAGGAGGAAGATGAAAAAAATTCAAAGAATCAGATTTTGCATATTGTCCTTATATTGTTGCGTTTCTTTGCCAAACGATATTTTTTCAAACTAAACGCCTGCGGCTCTGATTCGTCTGCTGTTCAAGGACACCATTTTTCAAGTTTACGTTCGATAATTTCCCGGTCTGATCAAAATAAGCTTGGCGTCTTTAGCCATTTTCTGGAATTGTAAACGTTTTATTGATGTATAGAAAATTCTTTATTATTCAACATAAAGAAAAATTACATCGCACAAGAACATATGCTTACCAGTTCTGTTAAGGAAACGACGAATCAAATGCCCGTAAACACCAAAAAGAAATGAAGCAAAGAAAAGAAAGAGTGAAGAAGGTCAGCTGACTCATTTCCTGTATAACTAAGCAGCTTGACCTCACGATGAACCCACGATCCAGAGCTTTCTATAAACGCTTGAGATTTTGATGACGTGAATTTTTCTTTCCACCTCCGAAAAATCGGTATAGTATGTGCTCAAGCCATCAATGTATTCCGTCACAAGTCTTCGTCGATCGAAATACAGATTTATTCCTGGCTGGCGACTATTCTGCTGCTCATCAAATTTCAACTTCATACTTTAACTCGTTAATACTGTTTTTAAACTTCGAATACTCCTATTATAATAAACGTCCTTAGAAGGCAAGGTCTCTGGATCCTTGGCTTTCCGATTCGGTTCATTTTTTACTGCATGAAGCAAGAGCAAAATTGCAAGGGAAATCAAGAAAAGAGAAAAAAAAAACTTGTGCTACCTAGCACTGCACTTTTGCAAAGAAAGGTTCTACAGTTGTAGAAGGTGAACTGTTTCCAAATACGGGTGGTAACAATTTCCCTCAACCAAAGGGATGGTAGATGTGGTGAGCCCAAGGGAGAGTCGAACCAAAACCATGGTCATGATGAACGGTATCACTACCATTGCGCATTACCCAGCCGCTTCAAATGGCATATGTTAAAAGAATAAAGATAATGAACTCAATAAGGCAAGTAATTTTTTTTCGCAAATAACTATTATGTGAAGAAATTTATATTTTATTGAGGAGTGAATTTCTTTATCGGAAAATTTAATTCGAAACGAAAGTTATATACTGAGTATCACCAGCCTTCATAGGTGTTCTAGTTATCGCTAGATGTCAGCCGCACGTCACGTTCTCACGAATAATGTGAGGGAGTAGTAGCATCAGTGTAACTGTCGATCGTTTTGTTCGTTTGTGTAGCAGCTTTTCAAAGGTGTATTGCTACTTGCACATGGTGTCGACGTCGCGGAAGCCGTGTCCAGCAATGACTACAGTTGCTTGACGTGTACCACAAGCGCGCTTCCCCACTTTATATACTACCTGAAACATGTGTGCTTCTATCGATGTAGATGTTTATCTTCGTACAAAAAACCAAAGAAACTATCAAAGTTTAAAAATTACAGGATGCTTAACTTCAGCTATCCTTTCCTTATGGAGCATGGTATTTCTGCTTTCTCGTTTTTTCTCACCGTTTTTCCGTAATGATTTCATTTCGTAACCAAGAACACATAATACATCTTGGTTAGCCTTATATTTGCGAGAACAATAATAGTCGCTTGCCGCTAAAACGCTTATCTATCACCTTCCTTAAACCACACGCTTAAGACCACATGGAGCTCGTCGATGGATTTCCTATTTACGTCATAACGCTCTCTAAGAGCTGTCGCGAAGTCGATGAAGCGTCAAGGTGTGTCGAATAATCACCTCTATGTTTTCTGATATTGCTTCCTTCTAGGAATTGAGAGTTTAACACCTTTGAAAATTTTAATTTTTAGTTCAATTTCAACTCTAATTTCAATTTAAAGCAAGTTGGAAAGTAATTGCCTATTTTTAAACCTTTAAAATTTATCTTTACCTGAATTTTTCAGGCAGGCAATATAGTTGTTGTGATGACGTTCATCCCTAGCACAGTGGTCGTCCAAGCCTTGACAGTGCTTACCAAAGCTTCTCATCCTTGTGGAGTTAGGAAATTTTTAAGAAATTTGTCTGAGATCGGCTCAATATTTCGATTCCACATGGAAACACCTAGGCATTGCTATTCCAAGACTTCAGGGTGAAGCGACTCCACTAAAATTCAACTTTAAGCTTTCTTCTCTGTGCTTCTCTACTCTTCCCATACCAAATCGGAAGTACTAAGTTGTGTTCAGTTCTCGAAACGTTCTCTTGAAGCAAATCGTGGAGTAAAACTGAAAGTGATCACCACGTAGGAGGTGTTATTCTACCGTTGATTAATTCTGAATAATAGTTGCGCGACGATGGAAATTAGCTCCACGTCTTTGGTCATTCATAACTTTTTAGCTTTGAAAATTGATATTTAAAGAAAGTTTTCGGTGCTCGTGTTGCAAATGCAGATCTTTCCTGGTTTCTTTGCGAAAGTTTTGCTAGCCTGAGAGATTTTAGCTAACAGACTTTATGTATTAGCGACCCACGCGTTGTTTTAAACTAGGTATTGAACTATTTTGTTGTTATTGTTTTCAGCGAGAGATACCCGAGGAAAGCTTGATTGAACCAACTTTCATTTCACTACTAAGTTGTGTTCAGTTCACGAAACATTCTCGTGAGTGATGTGAAAATTTCACAACCAAGATATCATCATTCTACAACGATATGAACATCGACTGCAAAAGAGCTGGTCAAGCAAGGCGATACCTTCTCGCCAAAATTATTCACCGCCACCCATGGCAATACGTAAATAGCACAATGTATACCACTCAAACCTATGGAACGTCCGAGCAAAGTTTTTTCTACCAATCATTCATGTCCACAGCCTACTTTGTATTCAAAAAACCAGCAAGTTCGTGAAGAATGAATATTAGGCGTCGTCCATTTCGCAAAAAAAGAGGATTATCCGTCATCGAGCGATTGTTGAATGTTTGCTTAAGAGGGGAAGGGATGTGGATGTCATTCAAATTATCCAAGCATTAAGTACCAGTAATATCTCTTGCACTCATTGCCATTTCTTTCCATTGTAGCTATGATGTATTCTTGGTAGGGATACGATACAAGGAGTGCATCCGTCAACGGGGTCAACAAGGCCAAGTATAGGTTCGAAATTTCCATCTATACTACTGGCGAAGAACATTGGAGATTTTCAATTTCGAGGAGCAAAACCCCTCCAGATGTTCGAGCGTCAGCGAGTGGTACAGGAAGAATTTAAGAACCCTATGGAAATACTTACCTTGGCACTTCATGAAAAACCAATGCTGCACAGTCAGAGGAATATTAGTAAAGTAGAGCTCATGTTACGACCTGCACGACAGCTCAGACAATTTAAAGTAAGTAATCTTGGCTTTGACACAATATTATGATTTCATCAAAAGGCTACGTGCAATTTTACAACTAGTACAATGAGAAAAGAAAACACTCTCATGATATTCATCACAAACGCGTAGAAGAGATATAATAGCATATCTTAGACTATATTCAATCTACATTGTTTTTAACACACACAGAACACATCCGAACTACAACGACATCACCTATAAGACCTAGACCGATATCAACATGGCAAATCGATCGAAGTGATTTACTCTGACGATTGTGATTTATCAATTTATTGTGGCTGAAGGGTGTTTCTAGTGGTCATTGTAAAATGTCCAAACGAGTCTACAAGGATTTCTTAAGTTGGAAAGGAATCTGGTATTTCCAACTTGAAGCCAAATTAGGACAAATCTGTGGATTGGCAGAGTCAGAAGAGCTAACCGTGGCTACCTAGTATCCTACGACAGAAAAAAATGTGAGCACTGTGAGACTTCCTGTGTTCGTTGAGAGTGCACAACTCAATGACGCGCTCATACTTCCAGCAGGATCGAACAAAGATTCTATTTGTGCCAGTTCAATTCAGCGATTAAGGCCATTTCGGGTAATATAGCTGATAGCGCGAAGGTTATAACTTGTGGTTCCAAATGAGAAAAAATTAAAACAAAAACATTGATACCAATTACTTCATACGTGTTTCGCAATTTTAAGAAACACATTATATCCATGTAGGATAGAACTGATACACGTTGGTGAGCCTTACTTCGTGGTCGTACTTACGCTTATGTTGGTTCCAATACTTCGAATTTCTGAGCCTCTCAGACAAGTCTGGTACCAATTTACCAACACCGGTCGGATGGAGGGCTTGGTGCACCTGTGGCAGAGGGATTGATCCTATGTGTGTTGTAGCGCGCCTTCGACCAGTGCGCTACACTCGTCCCTAGTTCTTCATTGGGAATCAGAAGTGGAAGTTGTGTATGACAGAATACATAGTCTCCTTTCAACTCCCGTTTCTAACTACTTTTTAAAATTTCTTTTTTTTAATCACTGTTATTCCTAACTTATTTCTTCTTCTATAGATGCTTCCTGTCACAGCTTTCTCAGCGAGTGTGATTTTCGAAAACTGAATTAATCGAATTTGCTGTTATGATATCTAAAATTCTGATCTTGCAGCTTTCCAAAAATTCAATTTTAATTGCAACCGAATTAACACTTAACAGCCCGGCATTCTAAAAATTATCATAAAACACGCACAGGCAAATCGAAGGTGCAAATCTAACGTTGATTTCCGAACCACCCACCCACGACAGCTGCGCATTTTGCTGACGCTGTCATCTTCGTTTACCAGGTGAGTTCTGGGTTGATTTCTCTCGAAGTGATAAATGGAGGGTTAAGAAAATGAGGTGGATGTCGAGCAGAGACAAAAGAAGCGTACAAAGATGTGCGGCCGTACTTGTGCAGCTCCCAAAATCGACTTTCTATTAACCTCGACATTGCATAAATATCTCGTTCTCTTCCTCAGCAATTTCGAGGTTGCTATATAGCACAATTCTATTTCTTTACAAAAAAAAAACACATACAACACAACGGTAGCTGGCCTTTCGGCGGCATCTCCTTCTTCAGAGCCTGGAAGGCGACGTTGACACGTCGTTTACTAGGTCAAACTCTTCAACAGCACAAACAGAAAGTTGAAAATCTAAACGATAATTACAATATTTACGGCTTCCTGAAAAATCCACCGTTTTTTTTACTGCCTTCCACCCAGGAAGAACAACCGTTTAGAGTCGCACATTGTTGATGACTGCACTACCACTCATCAAAATGCAGTTCAGAGATATGGGGCTAGGTTACGTGTTATCTCCAGGCATTCTTCCCTGCTATTCATTTTCGGATTTTTGGCATGTATCCAGCAGACCTCGAGAAGTTTGCGCGTTGATGTTTTGGAATCCTGTGCGAGAAACATATTTCGAACAGCCACTTCGGCGTGCCTAAGTAGGGAACTAGAGGAGAAATCGCGGGACATGGCTTGCAAATAGCCATCTCCATTGGCTACGAAACAGTAGCCTCATGAGATAAGTTTAGAAGGAGAGCGACGCCGCAAAACGAAAGGATTAGCCGAAACAAAATCCCGTTTATCTTGCCCTTCATTAGCGATGAAATAAGTGTAGCGATGAAGAGATGCTTATGAAGGGCAGATCTAGTGAAATCGGTAACGATAGTTGGAATACCATCGAATACTCTAAGTCGTCAATTAGTCCTTAACCGCCTATATGACCGTCTATGTGAAACACAAAATTGCGTAATTTGACCTTATAGCAGAGCCCACCAAGAGCCCGGGAATGAATAGCAGGTAAGAATGCCTAGGGATAACACGTGATCTAACTCCGTATCTCTGAATTGCTTTTTGGCGAGGGATGGTGCTTCTTCGAGAAGCTGCAGATCGTGTAATTATTGCTCAGATTTTCATTTTTCTGCTGTTGTTGAAGAGTTTGAAGGGTTTAACCTAGTAAACCGCGTGTCAATGTGCCCTTTCAGGCTCTAAAGAAGGTAATATTGCCAAAAGGTCAGCTACCGTTGTGCTGTATGTGTTTTTTTTTGTAAGGAAGTAAACGTGTGCTGAATAGCAACCTGAGAAAGAAACCGTACTTGTGCTTATGCAAATCGTATCCAAGAACTCCGTTCCAACAATTTTCTGACAGGCGACTGACTGTGAAGTGTGTGGGATGTGGTTCAAAGAGGTCGCTCACAAATAAGCATGACATCTGCTTCAGCGGAGTCCTCCAAACCACCCATAGGTATATACCGCCTTGCTACATGACTTGGCAAAAAACTCTTTGGTTGGGTATTAGTAAGAATAAAGTACTCCAGACGAAATACGATGCTCGATTTGTATTTTAATAAGAAAGATACTTCAACGTCTCAGAGCAGCCGCAAGGACGAACAAAAATTGTCAAAACCCTCTTTGCTCTCTTAGCAGTCAACGGATTTCATTTGGCGCCACTTGTACTCGTTGATCATCATGAATCAATCTGCTAAGACTAAGACATTGATCCAAGAATAAAGCAAATATGCCCTATGCGCTCCAAAAAGTGGTCGAAAGAAAATGTTCAGGTTACATACATACATGCATATATGCATATATATATATATATGTTATATATATGTACATATAAGGGCGCATGTGGCGCAATGGTTGGAGGCGCCACTGCGGCGCGCACGTGAAATGCGCCCATGGCCCACCAAGCCTTCCAACCCACTGGGGTCGGCAAATTGGTACCAGACTTGCGCGGCTCGATACATCGGCAGGCCACTGCCAGTCATTCATTGTAAAGGCCAGATATGCATTCAGTCACCTCCAACGATGCTTAATGAAGTCGAATGCATGGCGCATCCCTCAGGGATTGATCAACGCCGAGAGCTTTATCCTTTATCCTTTATGTGCATATAGGTACATGCAGGCGCATGGACATGTATATAAATATATATTTGTACACTTATGAATGTAGATATATATGTGTATATAACCGCTACCTATATTTTCCAAACAATACAACCGCTTCGAGAATGGTTGTTGCAAAAACACGAATAGATTCCGGCCAGTCATCGTCAGATCGATTAAGAAATACCCATCAGTTGTATCCAAAAGCAGCTCTGAAATATGATAGATGAATAAATACATGTGGTCCCACAACGATAATCTCACTACAGTAGCGACTATGCTGGCACTGTGAAGGTGGCTGTCAGTTTTGAAGGCCTGCTTCCTTGTTATCTACTTTTTATTCTTCCTATTCTTCGCATTGATATCGTCTTCTTCGTCAAGGTAATAATATGTTTTTTCGAGTGCTCGCAACTTTCTTTAGTTGAAAAGCACTATCCATTGGTTACATAGTTTGTATGTGCGTAATACTCAACTGGTTGAAGGTTCCTGCGCACCATGAGCGACAAGGCGGTGGCACCCGCACTGTTTCTCTGAATGAGTGAACAAGGGTCTTGTCACCTTTGCTTAGGTAAAGGGTACTCTCTATTCGTCATATGGTTTCTGCGTGCATAATACTCAACTAAACTAGTTTATAGGATCTTGCGCTAAATGAGCGACAAGGCGGTGACGTCGGTATTATTTGACTAAATCGCCAGTGACGAGTCAAATGTGCTCGTCTGTGCACATCGTATGGTTAGTTTTCAGAATTAGTACTTCGATAAAGACGGTGCACCCCGTTCTTCTGATGTCATGAGTCTTGGCTTTAGTGCTCCACGTATCGTTTTAACTAAAATCTATTGGTTTTTGCTTCACCTATTTGCCGTTGTTGTTTCCTCTATCCAGTTGTGCTGTGTAAGTTTCAGTTTGATTTCAGATAGCTAGAGCTGCCTTCGTCTATTCTGGAAGCAGAATAGAATTTGCTGCAGCGAATTGTGTATTCTGCTTCAAAGACATGACATTTGATAACATTGACAGTCTCTGGTAAGCGGTGCTTTACTAGTTAATGCAATATTGCATAAATTGTAGTGCTCTGTCTCTTTAGGAAAAAGTACCACTCGTACGTTAATAGTGCTGTTTTCTGGAGCACAATAAGCCTGATAAGAAGGACAGCACTGTACGCTGTTTCCTCTTCTTGTTAGGACGCATAGCATCTATGCAAGTAGGTTTTTCTATATGCCAATACTTTTCATCATTCTTAAATATCATATTGTTTTCAGAGGCAGACCATACTTAAGGCGACTGAACACTTCCGAAAGGTTTCCGGAGAAATGGAGCAAATGTACAGGAAATCTGTGAGTATACAGAACTTCCTTCTTGAAACGCTCTCATACCTATCTAAGCTATAGTATTGGATGTCCATACCATGGTCGCCTCATCTCTACACACCTAACTCTTCATTACAATGCTTTCCACTAAGTAGTTTGCCGTTAATGCATTTCATAATCATTGTGCTCATTACATTGCTCCAAACATTTTGTGCTATTTCATGGCTTAGAAAAGATATTTGCATTATTTCTTTACTATCTCCTGAAGAGCCTCCGTGATGCAATGTGCAATACGCGAGCCCAATAAAGGGTAATCGTGGTTTGATCTGGCCCAATGTCAAAGTTTTGCTAATATGTCAGCATCGTTGTGGTTGTATCTCATATTATGCACTGTCGTGAAAAATTGTAGTAGGCAGAAAATAAAAGGTTAATATCGTTATTTCTTCACCATTTGAGTCATTTGAGATTCACATATGGTCCGTCAATTAGCATCAAAGTGCTAATACAATAAAGTGTGCACGGTAGTTTCTCGAACGTCTCTTCAGCAGCTGCTTATTCGAGGAGGATTGCTCTGTTCGATAATTTCGCCAAGATTTAAAGCGCCATCGGAAAAGTCATGTAACAGATAATTTTGCCCTTTGGAAAGAAAAATATCACAGCCATCCCTTGGCGAGAAGTAGAACTTCGAAAATGTTCGAGAGCTTCACATAATTTCACCCAAAATGCTGAGCACCGCCTGATGTCAAACGGAAACCAATTTTCGCCGCAGGTAAAACGCGAACGAGAAGTTTATGGTTCTGGCTGCGTATAAGAAAGGCAGAACAAAAACTTAAACGAAACCTAGACCGGAAAATCCAAGAAGGAACCACAAGTTGGAGTCCTTCTGATCACGCGTGTCCTTGCACAATACCTCAGGTTGTTCTTTTCACTGTGGCTGGGGACATTCAGTGACCCATGCAGGACTCTGTGCACCTAGTCTCTATCAATGCTTGGAAGACATACAAAACGAAGATGTTGACGAATGGTTCTCAAAGCGATCACGGAAAAAAAGAAAGAAAGGCACGTTCACCACCACACCATACGGGTCCTCCGTTTTGCCAGCCTGTCAGCAAGTTATATCACCCGTCAACGGGATTGATCTGGGGAGAACACATCGGCATTGAAACAATTGGAAAGGACAATAGCACGTTCGTTCCCCACGGCAAACACTTGCGGTCCGGAGTTTTGCAAGTATCTCAGCATTATTAACGTTATATTTCGCAATAAATTCTGCCGTTAAAAAGAATAGGCAGTAAATAATAAGTTAAAATTGTGACTACAACTGCAGCCTCAGCTTAACTGGGTTCACTGCCGATGTGGGCTACCAAGATCAATCCCGTTGACGGGTGATTGCTGACGGCAAAAATCGATAGATCTAGCTGAGAGGCGGGCAAAACGAAGGACCCGTGTGGTGTGGTGGTGAACGCGTTACCTCGGCAAAAGATCGATAGAACTAGCTAAGAGGCGGGCAACGCAAAGGACCCGTGTGGTGTGGTGGCGAACGCGTTACTTCCGGGAATGGACAATAGCACGTTCGTTCCCCACGGCAAACACTTGTGGTCCGGACTATGGTGTGGCGGTGAACGCGTTACTCTCCGGAATGGTAACAACGCGTTCGTTCCCCACCGCAAACACTTGTGGTCCGAACCTTTACAAGTATCTCAACATTATTAACGTTATATTTCGCAATATATCCTGGCTTTAAAAAGAATAGGCAGTAAATAATAAGTTGAAATTGTAACTATAACTGCAGCCTCAGCTTAACTGGATTCACTGCCGATGTAGGCTCTCCAGATCAATCTCGTTGACGGGTGATTGCTGACGGCAAAAATCGATAGATCTAGCTGAGAGGCGGGCAAAACGAAGGACCCGTGTGGTGTGGTGGTGAACTTGTTGTCCGGACTTTTGCAAGTATCTCAGCATTATTAACGTTATATTTCGCAATATATTCTGCCGTTAAAAAGAATAGGCAGTAAATAATAAGCTGAATTTGTGACTATAACTGCAACCTCAGCTTAACTGGGTTCACTGCCGATGTGGGCTATCCAGATCAATCCCGTCGACGGGTGATTGATGACGGCAAAAATCGATAGATCTAGCTGAGAGGCGGGCAAAACGAAGGACCCGTGTGGTGTGGTGGTGAACGCGTTACTTCCGGGAATGGACAATATCTCGTTCGTTCCCCACGGCAAACACTTGTGGTCCGGACTTTTGCAAGTATCTAAGCATTATTAACGTTATATTTCGCAATATATCCTGCCGTTAAAAAGATTAGGCAGGAAATAATGAGTTGAAATTGTGAAAAAAGATAGTTTTTGAAAAACGGTGAGCGTTTATAAGAAACTTTGTCCTGTACGATTGAAATTTAGGTGTTGAGTCTCTTTCTGTTGAGATTATGAAACTATTCCGTTGAGTGGATTAAATTTGACCTCTCGAGGGTCTGAAGATGGCCAGGTCGTCAAAGCATTCCACCTCCTAAATGAATCATCTATTAACTAGCTCGTGTCGAATCGAGGGAGAGGCATCAAATCGTTGATCAATAGGGGAGGCCAGCACAATGGTTGTGATGCCTGTCATCACGAAAATGGTACTAGCTCAAAATCCGGCTGCACGACCGACCAAGTCCCTTTACCTCCAGAGAATTGGTGCCGGACTTGTCCGGGAGCAGTTCGCTTTCTGTAATTTAAGAAGAAAGCCGGCTGTCTTGGGCTGTCACCTCCAACAATGCTTAATGTAGCTTTGTCGTTTTTTTATTACAACAAATGATCTCATAAGTATGCATTTTTAGAGTTAAAGGGATCAAGGCAGAGCACATTGTAGTAATCCAGACACCCCGACTGGATAAGTGGTGGCAAGAAGGTCAAGAACTATCCTATAGTTTTTGGAAGTGTATAGATTTCTGATTACAATTTTATGCGCTTAACATTATTTTTGAGAAGTTTTTAATGCTAAAGGTACATTAATGAGTGGCTGGTAATAGAGTGTACTCACTCCAAAAATTTGATGGTGCTGTTACCTACTCTCCATCAGTTATGCTAATAGAAAGGAAACTGCTCGGCGGCAATGGCTTGTAGGGGTTGACGTTACAAATTTTATTTATTTACTGCCTATTCTTTCTTCATGGCAAAGTAAGCTGTAAAATGCAACCGTGAGAATGTTGAGATATGTTCAAAACTCGGAACCAGGTGTGGTTATCGAATCTGTCATTATTTTCAAAGTTAAAAATAACTAAGGTATCACGAGTACATGCGCTTCAACATCTACGATTTGACGAGGAACTCTGGCTGTGACGAAAACCGTCGTAGAGACGTTGGCAGATAAAGGCATCTCCTTTGACTGAGTAAACGCCTTTCATGAGTTACACATCAGTTTTACATCCATAATGAATAATGTATCGCAATGATTAGACGTCTCTCAGCAATGCAGACTGAACTGGATCAGCCACTGGTTCGATCTCACGTTCCTGTTCAAACAAACGTTTCCTCGCTTAGGTATCAACAAGGTGGTGCCAGACTTGTCTGGAAGGACAGCAATACTGAACGGATATATCGGTGGCCTACCACAATTCATTGTATTGGTCATATATGCACCGCGTCAGCTCAATAATACCTAATAAAATCGAGTGCAAGACAAACTCTCAGAGTTTGATCAGCATCAAGCGCTTTATTTCTTATTTTTCAACTTTCCCTAAGCCTCATCAGCTAAGTAAAAGTCACCAAAAATATTCAACGCCAACTTGGAAAACATCACCTAAAAGCTGGACATGGATTACACACTAGTGGAAGCCGAAAGCCGTCAGCTTCATCATCTTTGCTTCACTGATGACATCGTTTTTATAACAAATGTGTGGCATTAGATAGGCAGAGCCCAATTACTACTATGTAAATTACAAAGGTGGGCTTTCAATTGGACCTCACAAAAATAATACGTGCTAAATGAGCTTAATCGCGATGCCTCTATTACACTTGGTGAGCGATTACAATGACATAAAAAGGATAAAGGATAAAGCTCTCGGCGTTGATCAGTCCCTGAGGGATGCGCCATGCATTCGACTTCATTAAGTATCGTTGGAGGTGATTGAATGCATATCTGGCCTTTGCCATGACTCGCGGTGGCCTGCCGATGTATTGAGCCAGTGCTGCTATCCTCCCAAGCAAGCCTGGTACCAATTTGCCGACCCAGGAGGAATGGAAGGCTTGGTGGGCCATGGGTGCATTTCACGTACCTCCAACCACTGCGCCACATGCGCCCTCTCATCCTTGCGCAGGGGCCATGCTAATCTTCTCTGTATTTAATCAATACGTATTCTTTCTTTGATGAGCTTACACGAGGTTGATAATAATATTTATTATCGGCTAACGTTTCGACGTCTTCGTCTTCATCAGAGCCGATGATCCGAGTCGATGGTCCACGCTTTTCTTTCGTCTCGATGTGGCGGCTTCGCCTTCGTGTCGAGTCAGGTCTTCTTCAGCTGTCCGTCTCCTCGAATGAGGCACACTCATTCAGTGGTGCCCTTTTATACACGATGCTGATGGTGGATATAATGATAATGTCCGTTGATAACTATTTGTTCTTCTTCCGGACATATATCATCGCGCACATCGTGCAGAAGTCGGTGTTATCATTAGCTAGCACAAAGCGTGTGAATGCTTCGAAACCGACTTTCCTTGAACCTCGGTGTGCTTAATCAATACGTATTCTTTCTTTGATGAGCTTACACGAGGTTGATAATATCTGTATCCTTCTCTGTATTGTTCCAATTTTAGTATATGTTCAGGAATGAACGAGAATGACATAAGAACGGTTACTTTTACCAAATGCTCTATTAAGAAGGTGATACGAACAGTATAAAACATTTCAGAAGTAAAGGTGGAAATCCGGTAGGTTTCGACTTCAGTCGACGATCCAAGATTGGGGACGCTAACGTATCTATAGGGAGCCGAAAACATAACGATTGTCATCGGTGGGGATGCGGCTAGAGGACGAAGACCCTTGAACAGCAGTTGTTAGAAAATGGATTAAATGTGATGTTAGGCTTGCAACAAAAAACCGTCGACCCAAGAAGTATCATGTTCTCTCATGAAGAGACTCAACAAAGAACTACTGTTTTTTATGCTCGTGAAAAAATTTTCGGAGACTCGACAGGTTGTGCCTGCATCAACCGCTTAACGACTACTGTATGGACAGATGAGAGAGGTTATTGGACAGTCAAGCATAGGTGCAGTGAAAACAATCCTGATAAATTAGATTATCTTTTTACAGTAGATTTAGTAGTTAGATTTAGATTATCTTTTTACAGTAACAAGTTTATAGACTCAAATACCCTACGAACTGACCCTGCTGTAGAGTTAGCCAAAGCATTAGTGTTCCTCCAATATTTTGCTCAAGAAATTTGAACAACAATCGCATTCGGATATGTCCGATAGTAATAATCTCCTACATAACAAAAAAAGACATTCTGTCTATAAATGTTTCCGCTCTCTTCCCTAAGAGTCGATTTGTAAGGACAGCAAAGAGTGAAGAATAATTGAGAAGAAAATGGGTCTTACGGATTTTTCCTCGATTTTGAAATACAAATAAAATGTTATTCAGGCCTTGCAGTGCGACCAGAACGAAGAATTTCTTGATAAAACGTAAACTGTCAATACTGGACAAGATGCTAATGAGTCTTCTTTTTTTTATTTCTTACACAACCGTCATTCACGTCCACTATGCGGGTCCCAGCACTTCTAACATTTGATTCATTTCCTCCTATCCATTACTCTCAAAGGTCTTCCAACTTCTGAATGTTGGTTTGTCTGCTGCTTGAGGATTTTCCTTTCATCATGAATGTCGCTTAATGCTGCACGAGTCGATTCTCCCTGGAGTCTTGAGATAGCAATTCTGGAGCTCTTCCACTTGAACCGCAAAGAATGAATTTCTACAAACAAGTTATTTACCAATTACCGGAATCTGGAGTTATGAGAAACTTACTGGGTTCTGAGCAGAATCGGACCGGCATTGTGCTTGTAATGATCGGCATCACTACCACCGTGTATTCCGCCCATTATTGGGTTCATTAAAAAGACAAAGGATAAAGCTCCAGGTGTTGATCAATCCCTGAGGGATGGGGCATGCATTCGATTCCATTAAGTATCGTAATGCATATCTGGCCCTTACAATGACTCGCGGTGGCCTGCCGATGTATCGAGCCAGTGCTGCTATACTCCTAGACGAGTCTGGTACCAATTCGCCGACCCCGGAGGGATGGAAGGCTTGGTGGGCTATGGGCGCAGGGATCGATTCCACGTGCGTGTCGCCTCCAACCATTGGGCCACACGCTCCTCTAAACACAAACATGCTGGTACGACGCTTTAATGTGCTGTGATTATGGCGAAGTCCATCGAAACATCAGCCATCGTGAAAAAGTAGCAAGCATGTTTTAGGTCATCAACAGCACAGCAAGAAGCTGGATCGTAACGTTTTTATTGAATCGTTCACAAAGGTAAGAACACTCGTACATGCACAAAACCCTCAACTAAGTATTTAACATAGCAAATGAGACGAATAGAGAAAAAGAAAAAAGAAGCGTCTCATATAGTGCGAAATAAGAAGTCTCAAATAATTCTCACATATCTAGTCCTTCAAGAAAAATATTTACCTACTGCGTAGGCGAGAATTAATTTTATAATGAAAGTTGAGTTTTTGTTTAATCTACGAGGCTTAAAAGTACCTGTTCATGGAGACACGTCTACAGTAGGAGAATTAATAACTACCTTAGTATTAATGAGGCGTCATATCCTAGTTAAGTGCAAAAATAGGACGTAATGTAAAACAAATGGAATGTGGTATACTTTACACAGCAGATAACAAGCAACAAAACTTAGCTTAAAGATAATAACCACGGTTTCATGGAATGAGAAGCTGCAAATACACCACATACGCAAGTATTCACTAGTAAGAATAAAAGCCCTAAGGGGGCAATTTTTAAAAAAACTTCAACTAGCAATATGATATCAGTAGCGGCCAGTCAGGCTCAAAATTTACAGAGTTAATAAGTTTCGGCGTTGAAAATGATCGTCCGAAGTCAAAGGCCGAGCGCTATCACTATTAAGTGGAAGCTCCCGGTATAACGTATATTATATGTTGCATTTTTTTCTCTTAGACTTTTGGTGGTGCACTGAGCACTTCCATATCATCTTCGTCGAAACTTGACCGATTAGTCACAGTCGGTCGGTCCACAATCTCGACACTACCATTTTCATCGTCACTTCCCTGCTTCTCCACAAACTCCGGCATACTTTCGGTGTCAGGTGACACATCCTTGTTCACAATCTCAGGAGTGCTCTCACTGTCACCAATCTCTCGTTTATCCATGATTTCCGGCGAACTTTCACTCCCAACACCTTCAGATTCAACAAGAACCTCATCTCCGTTAGCTGAGTGCCTTGCCAGAGTACGAAGTTCGGACGCTGTCTTATTTAGCAGTACCTCTGGTCGGTCGAATTCCACCAACTGAAAAATGAATGAACGAGTAGACAGAACTTCTTGGCGTCTATATAAGTTACATTTAGTTGAACACGATGAAATACAAGTACAATAAGAATAAACATTATATAATATAATACACATAGAATAAGACTATGTACCTTTCCGCCATCCATTATCAACACTCTATCCAAACCATAGATGTTTTCAAGACGATGAGCAATGACAATCACTGTCGCATCCAGGAAGACCTCTTTGATCACCTGAGCAGCAAAACTTCATTCGTAAAGTTAGAGCAGCCAACTAATTGAAACAAGAAAAACCTTATGGATGAGCCTGTCCAGAGAAACATCGAGACTAGCAGTTGCTTCGTCTAGCAGAATAATTTTTGCTTCACTACAATAATAAAGTCATCCAGAATATTATTCAAACAGAACTTGCGTGTGGTACATTAAAAATGTACGCCCACCTAGCAATCTTTAAAAAATGAGGTCTAAATCGTTCAATTTTATGGCCGATTTCTACCAAATACTGTAGAATAGATTTGAACGTATAGTACTATAAATTAACTTTATCCTATGGAACCACGGATCTCCCTCATATGAGGGATCTCGAGCCGGTTAGTAGCGAAGCTACGTGGTGCATCCCCAGGTGGCGGATAGGGGATTAATCTTGGACCAAAAGCGATCTTTGCTTCAATGAGATGCAGGTGGATCCAGGGGATGGAATCCCTGTTTCTGCTGCGCCGATTTGGCACATACTTTCTGTATTTGCTGGGCGTATTCATGCATGCGTGTGTGGGTGCGTTTTCGCTTTATGCGGATTGTATTCTACGAGTGAATTCGGCCAAAAGCCTGCAATCAAGTGACAGGGAAGTATATGGGAGGCGGTTAGGAGTCGCCTCCAACAAATAAGCTCCATGTCCACTCTGGGAGAGCCTGGCAAGCTACCCGTGAGTATAGCCAGCCCCCACGTTCAGAGTCTCTGAATTTATCATTGCGACAAAAACCATCCATGGTAACTCGTAATTCCAGAAGCCTCACCGTCAACGATGGACGTGGGAATCCCCAATGGAGAGTACAATAACGAAATAGACCACACCACAGTAAATAGAAAGCTTTGCCTAACCGATGTCGCTGTTGTCCCAAAATTTTACACGGAA
>MQTX01000071.1:384657-406825 GCA_009735665.1 Angiostrongylus cantonensis
TTTGATTCAATTGAGATAGAAGCAGTCATGGAAGCCCTTGGTAGTCAAGGAGTCCCTACTCAGTACATAAAGATACTTCGTGTGCTGTAGAAAAATTTCACAACCAACATTTCACCATTCTACAACGATATTAACATTGACGTCAAAAGAGAAGTTAGGCAAGGCGATACAATCTCGCCAAAATTATTTACAGTCACCCTCCAGAACGTCATGCGAACATTGCAATGGGATAATAAAGGATAAAGGATAAAGCTCTTGGCGTTGACCAATGCCTGAGCGATGCGCCATGCATTCGACTTCACTAAATATCGTTGGAGGTGATTGAATGCATATCTGGCCTTTACAATGACTCGCGGTGGCCAGCCGATGTATCGAGCCAGTGGTGCTATCCTCCGAGACAAATCTGGTACCAATTTCGCCTCCCACCACTGCGCCACACGCGCCCTAATGGGATAATATGGAAGTGTAAATCGATGGTCGGCAGATATATCACCTTCATCTTGCTGATGATATCGTTCTTATAACTTTGATAAAGCGTATGGGAAGATTGGTCTTCAAATAAATCTAAAGAAAACGATGTTCATGAAGAACGGATTGGTTTCGTTTTCCCCATTCACGTTCAACGGAACGAATATCTCCGAATGCTCCAGTTATGTTTATCTAGGTCGGGAAATCAATATGATGAACGACTTAGCTCCAGAGCTGAGCAGAAGGAAACGAGCGGCTTGGCGAGCTTTCAAGAGCATCGAGGATGTAGTGAAGAGAACAAAGGACACCCGACTCCATGCCCACCTTTTCGACTCAACCGTTTTTCCTGCCCTAACGTATGCGTCAGAAACCTGGTCGCTACGTAAGCAGGATGAAAGATCACTCAGCGTTATTGAGGGCGCAGTCGAAAGGACGACGCTAGGAGTATCTCGTTTCACAAAAGTAAGGGATGGGATCCGAAGCTCCGTCCTGCGTCAACGATTAAAAATCAAAGATGCCGTTTTGTATGCCAAACAATCGAAGATAAGGTGGGCCGGGCACGTGATGCCTATGAATGATAACCGATGGACAAGAGCTGTTAGTGACTGGGTTCCTCGGGATGTCAAACGTACTGGAGGAAGACCACCGACCCGATGGTCAGAGTTCTTCATGAAAAGCCTAGAAGAAAGATATGATGCTCGACGAGTCCCTAAAGCAAGCAGAACCCACTGGGCTACTCTTACACGCGACAGGGAAAAATGGAGGATTTACTGGCGCCCGCTCGAGTCACTCGACGATCAACGGGACTACAGGTGATACAGGTGATCCTATGGAGAGTAAAATTCAGCATAGAATTAAACCAAGAGCAGAAGTGAAATTATATGCTACTAAAGCAACATAAAATGATAACGTAAGAAATAACATACGTTAGCAGCGCCCTGGCTAGACACAAGAGCTGCTTCTCTCCAACCGAGAAATTATCTCCACCCGTTGTAACCTCGTACTCAAGCTTATTTTCAAGATTCATGATCTGAAACGTGGAAAACGTTCAAAGGAGAAAACTACGAAAAGAACGCTTACAAGTTACAATGTTCAACCACTTACCGCTGTTTTGAGATAAGTTCTTTCTAACGCTATCCATAACTCAGAATCGGAGAATACACTGTTAGGATCGAGATTGGAACGAATTGTGCCGGCAAAAAGTGTGGGGTCCTGTGGAATCACGGACATCGCCCTGAAAAATCAATGAAATATTGATGTTGGTACTTTTCACCAAGCTTATGATCAGCACTCTAAAAATAATTCTTTATAAATACACAGTGGATTAAGTAGTCTTCCATTTAACTATGAAATTAACATACTACTTTCACCATCATATGCAAACAAACAAACTCACTTTCTCAGACGATGCAATCCTATAGTGGATATATCGACGCCGTCAATAAATATACGACCCCATGTGACTGGATATAATCGACACAAAACATTACACAAAGAGGATTTTCCTATAAGAAGAAAAATACCAATGCAAAACGAAGTTAAAGTTCTCGATGCTTACCATCTGCATATAAATAAAGATGCAGACTCACCCGAACCAGTTCTTCCAATAACACCGACCTTCTCCTTTGACTTAATTTCAAATGTGACATTGTCAAGAGTTAACGGAAATTTTGGACGATAACGAAGTCTAAAGAGGCAAAAGTTTAAGTGAAACTAAATTTCTTGGTATTCTCAATGCTAAGAAATATAAAAGAAACTCCATTTTGGAAAAATAGGTAATTCTAGCTTTAAAACCCGTATAGTTACACAATAGAGACTAGATGTTTAAAAACTAAACTGAAAAATACATCCAGAGAACAACAGAGTTAAACATTAAAAAGAGGGAAAAACAGCTTAATTGTAGTGATATCGTTCAGCACGATCGCAGTGATGGCCCGACCCTGCACAGGACCAGGGTTGAGACATTGGTAGGACTTTGCATATGGTCAACTTGCCCAAGAAAGGTGACCGAAAGTATCTTCGTAACTACCGTCTGACATGCTTGTTGAGTGTACTCTAAAAGTTTTTCACTCTCGTGGATATCAAGGACATTGGATGAGGTGCAACTAGTGGAACAAGCAGGATTTCGACGAATTTTGATGCATGGACCACATCCAAACTGTGTCCAGGATCACCAAACTCTGTCGTAAATACCACTTGCCTCTAGTCCTAACCTTTGTCGACTATGAAAAAGCGTTTGACAGTGTCGAAACGAATGCAATCCTATCAGCGCTCGTAGACCATTGAGTGGACCCGTCCTACATAAGAACTCTGTCCAACTCTTATCGGAACTGTACTACGAAAATACAGCTTTTCCATCGATCTCTTACCATACCCATAGGGAAAGAGGATCGACACAATACCGCCAACACTGTTTAGTGCCGCAGTGCAATGGATAATGAAGTCACTCGATTAGGATGAGAAAGGTATACGTATTAATAGACAATTCCTACCAAACCTTTGTTTCGCCGCCGACATCGTCATCTCCTCAGATGTACCAGCAAAGCAGTAACGATGATCAATGAGCCCAACAAAGCGGGAAAAAAGATTGGACTACGCGTAAATCGAAAGAAGACCTAGTTCATGAATAATCCATGGTGCGATGACGAAAAAATTGAGGAGAGCTCTCTGATTGCAGAGACCATCACGTACATTTATCTTGACCGATCAATGAACATAGAAAACAACATAAAAGAAGAATTGGACAGGAGAGCAGTACGGACCACATTCGGCCTTCTGAAAGAAGCCATAGACAAAATGAAGAACCTAAAAACCCACGCTCGCCTTTTCGATTCAACTGACCTCCAGCGCTCTGTTACGCTGCAGAGACATGGGCTGATACCTCAATCACGTTAAGAATCTTTCGCACTACTCACAGAGCACTTGAACGATGTCTTCCGAAGTATAAACGGCACTCTCAATATCTAGCCCGAATGTGAAGCTCTGATTTTCGAAATCTGCCATATCTTCGGAATATAGGAGAATATACATCGACACGAAACATGGGCCGGTCACACAATGAGAAAAACGGACGACAGATGGACGAAAAGAACTGTAGAGTGGACTCCAAGAGAATGCTGGCGTCCGCTAGGACGGCCACATACACGTTGGGAGGACGTGTTCACAACCGAAGTTAATCGGCTGTACTGTCAGCTGCATTTGTTTAGCAGATCGCGGTATGAGACTTGCACGTGCTACCACACTCAAATAAAACCACCATCATGGACGATGATTGCGAAAGAAACGAATGGCAAATGTACTGAGGTCAGCACAGCTCGTGAAGACGGACTGTCCAACCATCCAAGTAAGCAAAAGCGATGGGCAAAAATGTGGAGATATATGAAGCGTGATGGAGAAATTACTAGAGATGGCGACGCTTAAAACCTTGTGTTGAATAAGAAGAAATCTTGCCCAAAAAGTCAGAATAGTATTTCCGCGAAGTTTACTCTCTATCTTATTCATTTCTATCTATACACCACGCACTATTAAGTGCCTCTTATTCTATTTGTAGGTAATTTCGCACATCTTTTTCATCCAGTGTATTATGGAATCTATTCATCGCAACATGTATTTGCATCGCAACAGACACCAAAGGGCTCATTTTGATTTCGTGCTATTTTTCATAACCTAATACAATCGAACATGTGGGAACAGTGGCAGAAAAAATAGCCACGCCCACCACAATGTCACTTGCATTTCGACGACCTGTAGAGACCGCAATCACCATTTAACATCATTCTACTCTTCTGCTAGATCCTCTCCACTCAGTGCTCTTTCAAGTTGCACTAGAATAATGTTTACTGATCCTCAGACACCCTCATCAATAACATATTAACGTAACGTGCGATCTCTTACATAACGGCTGCGCATTGTTGATCGTGCGACTGCCTTAAAACTTTCACGCTCTCCATACGCACCATACAAAGACCGTTATCGAAGCATCTATTCACTCCTTCTTCTTCTTCTAACAGTGCCGCGCATCCCTCTACATCGTTTTATGTACTTGTATGATGTGTTGTTTGTTCCGCACAATACTTCACCACTTTGCAGAACATTCTCCGATTCCTTACGTAGCTCTTTCCTCAATATAGTGACTTTGCATAGTGGCAACAATAATACTTATACTGTTTGTACGTACACTGATCCTGTTACGCTGTGAAAGTTGCGTTAATTGTCCAAAACTGAGGTTCACTCTGCGGCAACAAGTCCCAGGAGCAATTTTCAAGAAACAGTGCATTATATTGAAGTAATCTAGACATTGCATCGTTCTATTTCATATTCTAATTAAATACATGGTACAACTCGCATCAAAATCGTATACTGAATTCTTAATAAGTCAATTCGGTAAAGGCGTTGGATAGGAAATCCAAGACTCACAACCAAGTTACAGGTGAACACATTGACATGATCTTTACTTTATGAATTCGTGATTACTTATGGAAGGGCATAAAACTGGACACCACGATTCAAAAGATACCGTTCACACAATGTTTTCAGCATAATCGGACACCATGTATTATATCGATACATTCCGTAATTCCATTCATTCCCTCGCATTCATCACCATTACCTAAGATCTTCAGATTCGTGTTTAAGTTTCGCTGCTTTTTTAAAAGAAATTTTGGTCTTCTTTATGTACATCGTTGAATGCATCTCGAATTGATTCTTCCAGGAATTTTAGATTATTCGTGCTAAGGCGTTTCCACCTCTTCTTCACAGACAATCGCCAGATTTCGTAGATTGCAGAGAGCGAACTCAGATAGCTCTATTACCAATGTCCCGAACCAAGAAGGATGAAAGGATTGATTGGACGGGTGTGGGATTGAATCAGTGTCCAAGAACTACTAAACCTCACTTCTATCACTGTCCTACCTGAGTCCATTACAACAGAAAAATATGAAAAGATAAGTGGTTTAAAATCGTTGGCTCGCTCAAGTTCTGTCGGAAAATATCAAGGCACCCAAGATTGTTTTTCGACAACTGGCGGTAACTTGTCGATCACTAGTGTATTTCAGGATTTTAGAACCTTATATATTTAATGAAGAATCTTTTTTCTACCGCATATTTGATTTTTATATAGTGCCTTTTCAATTTGAATATGTTTAGCATTAAGGCTTTCAAAAAATTCAAGAAAATCGAAGCTTTAGTTTCTAAAATACCAACGAAATGTGGAGCAAGGGTTGGAAGTGACCTGCACCATACACCCGCTTCTTGGTTCCATCTCGTGTCTCCTGTTCAGCATGCTCTCCTTTCCTCCGGGGTCGGCGAATTAATGCCAAACTTGTTTGGGAGGATAGCAGCACTGATTTGATACATCGATAAGCTTTCGTAAACTGCAATAGCCCTGATATGCATTCATTCAATCACTTCTAACGATACTTGACG
The DNA here is from genome assembly GCA_009735665.1 of Angiostrongylus cantonensis. Classification (NCBI taxonomy): domain Eukaryota; kingdom Metazoa; phylum Nematoda; class Chromadorea; order Rhabditida; family Metastrongylidae; genus Angiostrongylus; species Angiostrongylus cantonensis. The sequence goes on from MQTX01000071.1 coordinate 390,550, forward strand.
AAGTCGAATGTATGGCCCATCCCTCACAAATCGACCAACGCTGGTTATCATTGGTCTCACATCAAACGAAATAGCGACACCTCCAAACATAAACAATTCACTTGGGGAACACATGTGTATCATGCTGGGCGAAATGCGCCCGTTTATTTGCTTTCGGATTCAAAACATAAGCCTTGAAACAAAAAATTGCAAGTAATTATGGCATCGGCTCAAGAGGATTAGATTTGCATAGTAGTGAGACAAGAAAACCGTTATCCTACAGTCAAAGATTTTAAGATTCCAACAATTCTTATAGCAGTTGATCACTACAAGGTATGATGGCTAATTTAAAATCGAAAAAAGCATTATTTCCGCACCGTTGGGCTCATACAAAGATCACATCGTCGCTTAAATGTTAAACTACAGTCTTTTCCAACTTGAAAATATGTGAAAAGAAAAAGGAAGGAAGAAAAAATCGATTGGCACGAATTCTCTATGCTCTCTAAAATAAGACATTCTAATTACTGAAACTATTACTAACAAATTCAAATCTCGTGGCTTCGTCATCACATAAGATTCGTTTGTTTCTTTCTCAAGACTTCTATTCTACCAACAGATCACTGTTACATTACAGTATATGTTGCGTACGAAACCAGAATTTTGGAATTAAAGATAGTAAGTCTTATAGGCGATCAACTTTTCCTATGACTCAGAATTTCACTTGGCGAAAAAACCACTAATACGGTTATAACTATTTTTGTTGGTTAAGTTTCAGATTTAAAACTAAAAAAATTCGTTTCTTCAGTCTCTCCATTGAAGTCAGACATGGCATCACGTAATTTCGAAGCTGTCATCCTCGCTGGGTGATACAAATGTGGACGAGGAATTCAGATTAGTAAGGTGTTGAATGTGGTATTCATTCTAACACTTGGTCGCTCCAAAGATAAAACATGAGCTTAACTGACCTCTGTGAATGGTGCATTGAGCAAGCTTTGGGAATACGTTATCAAGAAGATATTGTATGCAACAAGTAAACGGATGTATTGCAAATTCTTCTTTTCATTGGGAATTAAAACCAAAGGATCTACTGCAAATGTGTTAACATTTAAGAATATATAGGCCAGATACGTCACAAGTTTTAAGAATGAATGCTCAAACAAGATCACAATCGTTCAGGTTCTTCGGAAAGTTGGGTCAACAACCGCAGTTTTCAACAAACCAAGTAGACTTCAGAGATCTCAGAAGATTCGCCTAACGTATTTATAATCAATAAGACGATGAATGACGACAATAAACGAAATGAACAGGATCGGACCGTCCTTGGCTGAGACGTTATATACGTCCACGCTTATTAAATTGTTCTAGATATACACTTAGATTTACGGTTAAACCCAAGCATGAAGAAAATCAATAAAACAATGGATAAAGCAGCAGTCCTCTCATTATAAAACCATAGGAAAATCATTCGAAAAATGCGAAGAAAATAAATACTAGAACATACTTTACACTGTGGAAATTGATCTGTCCATTCTGAGGCCATTCTTTTGGTACATCAACTCCTTTTGGCGTTTCCCATTCACCCTCTAGAGGAATATTCTGTAAGAAAGAAAGCTTTCGCCAAGTGTTTCGAGAAAGAGAATCACTTAGATATACTTCAGAATAATAAGCAACGCGTTCAACTGATGTCATTTTCGCCTCCAGTTCTGTTTGCGTTCGAACGGCGAATTGAAAAATGCCACTCATCTGAAAGCATGACATGTAACGGCCATAAACATAAACTTATGGGCGAGCGAAATTGGATTTCATATGTCTAGTTGGGTAGGGGGATTTAGAAGACGTACAAATTACTGCTCCACTAGCACAAGCAAATCTCTCATTACTTAAATAAACAGAGATTGTAGCCAGCAACAGTTACGAGTTGAATCAAATAAGGGTTTTTAATGGCATCTGTTCAAGGATATTAGTAACTATAAGATGGCAGCTACAGTAACTAGACTAAATTTTAACAAGCCTTTGACTACGATGAATGTTAACAATTGGATTCACAGCTTAATCAGAGCAGATTTCGTTCTCACAAGATAAGGATATTGGAGTGATATTGCTAGTGAAGAATGATATAAAGATTCGTAAGTCGTTCGACACATCTACGACAGATAATATTACGTCGTTTGAAAATTAATGCACTATTTGTAACCTTAATTTTGTTGCATATGTTTTATCAATCGAAGTACTATCATTTATGAGTGCGAAGTTTCAAATTTACTTTATGCACTTCAGCCCTGCACAACTGGTATTGGTAGGAGTGGATTTGTTGAAATTGTTGTAATACAAGTAATTGAGTTCTAACAATAGATGGACTTTCGACAAACCTTACAGGTTGGAAAACAGGAGGTGAAAACAACAATTTCAACAAATCTACTCCTACCAATTAAACTTCGATTGTAGCGCAGTGCAATTCAGCGATACATTAACGAGGCAAGAAAATGTTAATAAACGCGAAGTGAGATGCTAGTTTCAAAAGTTCTCTCGTGGCAAATTCGACGTTAAGAGTAGGAAAGGTTATGGGCGTGCTTCCGCTATTCGCGAAAACGAAATTAATGATTTTCTGCAGGCAAACACATCATCAGAAAACCTATAGAATTCGGCGCTACCACTTCAGCCATTTTGTAGCATCTAAACGAGATTTGAAAGTTAAAAAAGCTCAACAGATGAATGCTGTATGGATTGGCAACAGGTCGTACTAACGAGTGGAACTTCGAGAACAAATTCGTGTGCGAGAAATGCTCCAGAACTGTTGTATATAACTGAGATATGTAAACTTATTTATTGCTTGGAAAAATATGTAGATGCTAGCGTCTCCCATTCCCGATTCACAATGCTTATTCTCAGCTGAGATATGACACTTTAAAGATAGAGGGATGAAATCGTGCGTTAATTTCGAAAAAAAAAACTAATAGTATGAGCTAGATTTATATTTAGTATCGCTGAAGAACAACCAATAAATATAAAAACGGATTTTAGTAGGCTTGAACGCACTTGTACAGCAAAGGCAAGCGCCATGCCAGCATCGGCCGGTGAAAGTGTACCGGTGAGAACAACAATGAAGAAAGCGACGATTGAGGTGATCATTACTACCAGCAGATCTAACCACACTGCTAGCCACCTCATTGCCGACTGGAACATGAACACAGCACCGCTGTAATATAACACGTAGGGCACATTCAACATAATCCGTAATTAAGAGTACTTTTCACTATATACCTGTTTGCATCCAAGTAATGCTTTAACGTTTCCATGAATCGCATTGTTTGGCCATAGGAATGAATACAAGCCAAACCCTCAATAGTAGTACTGATGTGGTCGAAAAGCGGCGACCGAGATATATTTTCGGATCGTTTTAAACTGCAAAATTTGCTACGTTACCGCGTCAATGAGTCATTCAAAAAGACAAAAAAAACTCTTCGCATCGATCAGATTTTTTTTTAAGATAAACAACATTATCCTTACATAATGAAAATCAAATAAATACAATTGCTAATTTTTAACTCTTCGGTAAGCTCCAGTGGTTATTCGAAGAACAACTCTAAAAAAATCGCTCTACGAAATCAATATATTCATAAATCCAAAGACCTTCTGATTCCAGCACGGAAGCAAGTCACGAAAAGCAAAAATATGGCCATAAGTGGAACGCAAGCGACTAGAAACGCCGGAAACACCCATATAATGACCAGAAGATATCCAGTGCATGTGATCATGTTCTGCAGGAACACTTCAGCCGTAAACGGTAATTTCACATCAACTGAAAATGTGTACACATTAATTAGGCAGAACCAACACTTATATTGAATAAAGAAAACATTTTGAAGCTCGTTCTTGAGAAAATGTTCACCGTTTACGAATATTGTTTGACGTATACAAGAGCAGTTCTAAACATAATAAAGAGTTATTATAAAATTTGAACATTCAAGATTTAAAGTGAAACTCTTCCTCTAAGAATTCTATGAGGATGGTATACCGAGAACTCAAGGCCCATTTAACAACAGACCAAAAAATTTGCACAAAGTCTTCAACGTAATCAAGAACATGCTGTCATAACGTGACGAATGCCCAGCCGAATTAATGACGCGCGAAGTGCTTGTTGAAAGTGAACTTCATAACGCTCCAAATCAAAACGGAGTTGTTCAAGAAAACCATGACGTGGTAAGCAGTACCCAGAATCGACTTTCTGTTGACCTCGGCACTGAACTATGAATTCGTCGTTTTCTCTTGCAGCAAACGCGAGGTTGTTAAACAGCATACGTTTACTTCCATACAATAACACACATACAACACGATCGTAGTTGACGTTTCGGCAAAATCGCCTTCTTCCGAGCAGCTTTTTTTCATCTGTCTTCCACCGAGGAAGAACAGCCGCTCAGAGTCGCATATGGCTGACGACTCAAAAAAAAAGCGGCTCTGAAGAAGGCGATTCTGCCGAAACGTCAACTACGATTGTGTTGTATGTGTGTTATTGTATGGAAGTAAACGTATGCTGTTTAACAACCTCGCGATTGCTAAGAGGGGAAACGGTGGTAACCAGTGACAACTAATAATTCTATGAAGAAAAAATTGACTTATAGAGCCTTCCAGTGTAATAAAACCGAAAAACCGACTTATGCTCCGTACATCAAACCCAGAATCCATTAATGGAACACACCTTTCTACTAACAAATGGATGGTTCCGTATTAAAAAGCTTGAAAACATAGAAAGAAAGACATGAAAGAGGAAATGCATAGAAGACGAATGAAAAGCACGACCCATTTCCAACCCTTGAAGAACTTATCAATAGACACATACATGCGCTCACCTGTTTAATCTAATTCCATAAAGTTATAGTTTAAGCTATATTTCTCTCAACGCCTTGCTTTGCATATTGAGATGTCGATCACCTGCACTAACCGTGCAATGCATTTTGCAATGTGTTTTAATGTAATCTCCCACGTAAAATAGCAAGCGAAACTTTGTCATTCAATACTTTAATAAATACTCCGTTTTAATGACCCAGCTAAACTGAAGTAGAGGTGGTTGAGTTTGGCTTGGCAAACGGTGCAAAAATCGTCAAAAATCTACAAAGAGTACGAACGTGACATTAGTTAACGTCAATCATGATGGCACTAATTTGTAAAAACGTTTTGTATAACGTCCCAAAAATTGGCCTATCCCGTTAGAAAGGATTTTGGCATGACCAGATCAGTGAAGTGAGATTTTATAAAATATTCTCAGCAAATGCTTCTATATGGGTGATGATAGGTTTCGAATGTGCTGCTTAATCCTTCCTTTGAGCGCTTAACAACTACAAAAAAAAAAGACAATAAAGAAACAAATGCTGATTTGTCGGTATTAGTCAACCAATGCACAGATTCCTCTTAAATAGGAATATTCATCGATTGAAAGAGCATATGCATTACGTATGCAGCTCCAATCAACGCCTCATAACTACATCATAACGTGGTCTAGGAAAATGATATCATTTAACCTATGGTATAAACTGCACTGATATGGATAATACAGTAAACTTCAATCACGTAAATGAGCATCGTTCGTGACCAATTTTGAACTGCAGACGATAAAGGTGCTTACTTATGGGATGAGAAAAGGACACAGAAGTGAAGCGATTCTAATAAGATAGTATTCAGAAAAGTTCCTCACAAGCAAAGACATCCCATAGACGCATAACGTTCCAAATGAGAAACTATATAGAAATCAAAATTTAATGTGAGCAACTTCTGAGGAACTAAAAATTGCAGTGGTATAGTTATACATAAAGAAGCCGCTGCCCATCTGTTTTAAGGATGAATTCCCCTCACTTTGTGCACCGTTTCTATCATAAACGCGAAGAGGCAAATTATGATGATAACAGGACTCCGCAAGAAGATTTCGTTAAGATCAGCTAAAACACTGGATATGCACTTGTGACGTCTTTGCGCACCATGTGATTGGGTATACCGCAGCTAGTGTTTCCCTCAAAAACCATTCATTGTAACCAAGCCCTTGGGACGGTAAGCGCGGGTGAAACACGGAAGTAGAAGATAGGCTATCTCAGTAAAAATTTATAAAAGTAGTCCATAGTTTTACTGCTTCACGCGGCAGTTATGCAGTATAACTATACAGGTTTCTAGTACCACTTCGAAGGAAACGGAACATCAACAGTCAGAGATAAGAGAATTATAATAACGAGAATAAGATAGCATGAGTGGACAATACCAAACAATAAAAATAACATGGTTCAGTAACTAAAAGAAATGAAACAAAGAACTCACTCTCATCCATGTCCTTAGAAAACCTATTCAAAATACGACCGGTAGGAGTGGAGTCAAAAAAGCCAACCGTGCCTCGAATCACCGACGAAAACATTCCGTTATGAAGTCGACTAGCAGCGTTTAGCGAAACCTTCAAATGTTATTCTTGGTTTTATTATACTAAATGAGAAGTGCAAATTTTAACAAATCTCGATCCGTACATAAAGGATAAAGGATAAAGCTCTCGGCGTTGATCAATCCCTGAGGGATGCGCCATGCATTCGACTTCATTAAGTATCGCTGGAGGTGATTGAATGCATATCCGGCCTTTACAATGACTCGCGGTGGCCTGCCGATGTATCGAGCCAGTGCTGCTATGCTCAGAGACAAGTCTGGTACCAATTTCGCCTACCTCGGAGGGTTGGAAGGCTTGGTGAGCCATGGGCGCATTCCACGTGCGTGTCGCAGTGGCGCCCCCAACCACTGCGCCACACGCGCGGATCCATACACATTGATTTCAACCTCTAAAACAAAGGTAATTCGAATTGTTAACTTAGAAAGACAACATCATCTCATGGTGAGCTTACTTCAGAACTTAGAATAAATGCCACTAGGATCAACAGATTTTCGTTTATTTTTTTTTTTATAAAAATTTGGATGAGGCTAACTATTCTCTGCATTCTCTACAATTTCCCCAAGTTACAAGAATTATCAAAAAAAAAAACTAATAAAGCCATTAAAATTCATAGCAAAACAACATAAAAAAGCTTTGTTGACACCAACTCAAGGTTACCTTCACTGAATAACTTCTACCTATCAGTAATAAATACAAAAGTAAACAATTCATCAGAGGAAAAAACCTTATGCACTTGATCAACTAACGGAAGCTGCTACATAGTACTTAGCACAACTTGACAAAAAAAAGGAGAAGAAATGGGTCATAACTGTTGACCAGAAACGATAGTAATGCTTAAAAACCACTACCTTTACAAAAATCATTGCTTTCAGAAGCCCAGACAGAGAAAGAATTATTAGCGAAATGACGTAAAATGAAGAATAGTAGTGCGTATCGGGATCGTCTGCAAGACTTCCTTCAGAACGTAAGATAACGCTGTCGTTACTTTCCACCAGCTAAACAAAATCGATGAGCCAATATTATTGCAAAGGCTATTATGGTGACCAAAGTCGTCCCAAAAGTCTTTTTTTTTTCTTTTTTCAAACAAATGATATATTTTGCTCCCTTTGATCCATGCCTTCTTGAAACTTTTTCTTGTAGGAAAAGTAAAAATACGGTAAGTGAATAAGTCACTTGACACAAAAAACATCTTTCGACAAGTAGTGATTGAATTCACAGAAGTTGAATATGAATTCCAGCGGTATGATCCCCTAATAAATTTTGCTTCAAAGATTCGAAGCTAACAGAAAGAAAGAATATTTTACTTTGCAAGGAAAACTTCGAGAACAGTTGAGGACACATTAATATTCAAAAGCAAAATATAGAGATATATTGTGATGAAACCAATGAAGTCACTTTTCACCTCTTCTCTGTGACCACTCTTAAGCCAATGTGACAGCCAGAACGTAGAAAAGATTGAAGCGGACACGTTAAGAACAAAAGCGCCAATAAGCAAAATCCAAACTAGCCAGCTTCCAGCTGCTCGAATGTAAGCTCTAAAATTATCAGAACAATTTTGTGCTACGAAAAAATTGACTTCTTAAATAATGCGCAAAATGGCAGTGGGAACTTCAAATTCATGTACCTGTAAATAGAGAATGACATTGAAGCTAATCCAAAATCCTCTTCAGCGACAACGAGCTTACCTAAGAAAATATCGTATTAAGCCTACATGGTTGTAAAATGATGAAAAATGATTAGGCAATGCTAACCTTGGAACTCATCTTCTGATATGAGTTTCGCGCTAGCATCGCGAATATCGACGTCATCCACATAAAAAGGGAAAATAAAATATAAAAAGGCATAAGCACTAACACTTACTATCTTCTTCAGCTATGATTTACCACTTTTCTTTTACCTAGCAAAGGATTATTCTAAAGTGTGAACGTGCGACGAATCAATATAAGAAACTAGACATTTCCATCTATAAATCAGGGCAGGAAAAAATCTCGTATTTCAGGAATTAAAGCAATATTAGGAAAAAAATTCGTCCCGAGGTGACAACTTCTCCTTCGACAAGCAATGACCAGCTTCTAGAGACAACGACCTGAGCAATTCTGAGCCCCGAAAAAAATTGCATACAGCACAACGTAAATTAATCGTTTCCATCTAGATCAGGTGGTGAAACAATCAGTAAACTCTATTAAAGTTCGAGTTAATGCACATTGACATGGGGCCAAGATCATGTAATGGAGATTAAAGTTCATATGGTTGAGAGAAAAGATACAAGGCAAATCCTCCTTAGCAAGAACATCGTTGAAAAAGTCCTTTCCCAACATGACTATGGTACAAAAGAATATTCCGTCAAAGAATTTCACCAAGTAACGGATTACAAAGTTTTGCCTAGTTAAGACGTTTTTGGATTGTTCAACTTGGTTCAGCTTTGTCAACTACAGTTCTTCCTTACACCCAAAACGATTGGACGGCGATTCTAACACTATCAAGCAAGAACTCGTGAAAAAAGAACTTGGCCCTTGATTCAATTTCCAGGTTCGACTTTCTATTAACCTCGGCATTGGAATATGAATGTGTAGTTTTCTTGTTCAGCAATCGCGAGGTTGTTATACAGCATACATTTACTTCCATAGAAAAACAATAAAATGCAACACAACAGTAGCTGACGCTTCGGCAGTATCGCCTTCTTCAGAGCCTGGAAGGGTATACTGATATATAATTTATTAGGCCAAACACTTCAATAACACTTACAGTAAGACGGAAAATTTCATGGCAATTACATGATCAACAGCTGTAATTGCCATGAAGTTTTTCGTCTTACTGTAAGTGTTTGGCCTAATAAATTATATATCAGTATACCCTTCCAGGCTCTGAAGAAGGCGATACTGCCGAAACGTCAGCTACTGTTGTGTTGTATTGTATTGTGTGCTTTTCTACGGAAGTAAATGTATGCTGTATAACAACCTCGCGATTGCTGAACAAGAAAACTACGCATCCATTTGTGCTCCTCTTTGTCTCTGTGCGTAAGAAAACAAATCGATATGAACAGTCTAATTAAGGTAATAAAATGTAACAACATAGGACGCTTTCGTCCTCACAAAAAAACCACTGACCAACAATTTCAAACCACCAACGCTATATGAAGACGTGATCACCGTTATAGACGACTATCTTGGAACATAGTGGAAGCTAATGGAATTGCGCAAAACTTGTGCACAAGATAAGCACGAATATCCAGCTAAGTGCAGTTTATACGTAAGAAATACGAACCGTCTCATATTCTTCGTCCAATGGAGACGGTACCCGACCTTCTAGGTTTGAACTATTGAGGATATTTTGACGAGTGGTTACTTCTGGAAGCGAAGAGAATTAGTGCAACAAATAAGGTTACGCACGAAAGTTTACCACCTCTCACTAGTGCACTTTCACAATATTCTTTATATTGAGTACAAGTGGAGAGCAATTCTTCATGTTCTCCATAAGCAACAATCCTACCACCGTCCATAAGTACAACTCGATCGCATTGTGATAACCTCTAAAGGATAAACAATTTAACTCAAAATGGAGTCCGCGACAAGCCGATAGATTTTTTTTAAATAACAGAATCCGTAAACCTGAGGGTCCGTTGTAACCATTACGACAGTTTTTGCTGACAATACTTCGCGTACGGCCTTCTCGAAAATTTTGTCCCCTACCTTAAAAAACTGGTAAATCCGAAATTCTGAGTAACAAACCACTTAATTTAACCTTTTTATCGAGACTAGCAAGGATGTCATCAAGGAGATAAATATCTCTATGAGCAAATATAGCACGTGCTAAGGAAACACGTGCCTTCTGACCTCCAGAAAGGGTAGCACCTCGTTCCCCAATCTAAAATAAGCATTTTCAGAGTGTATACAAAACGGAGGATTAGGGAAAATGCATAAACCACTGAAAACAAATTATAATCATTAACCTCCGTATGATCTCCAGCAGCTAATGCTTCCAGGTCTTTCGTTAGTTGGCAGCTACTGACGGCCTAAAATTACATTATTTAGTATCCTCGTCACTAAAAAATGATTAAAAAATATTGACCTTGTAGTATCGTTGAGAATTCATTGGTGATCCAAAAAGGATGTTCTCTTGAACGGTGGCATTCTGTATCCATGGCACTTGAGGAACATAAGCGAATGTGCCACCGACCTCTAGATTTCCTTTAGAAGGAAACATCTGAAACCACGATGATTGGAATCAATCGATGATATGTTGAAGAGTACAACGCAGCTGCTTTCGAAAATTTGGAAAAAGACAATCAAGTAGACAGTGACATCAGTTTAAACGATACTTCTTAACACATTTCAAATTTCCCACGGCCTGTAATTTACGGTACTTAAGTTGTAATCGATGTTATTATACCAAGGGACTTAAATGCTCTAGATGCGGCTTAAAACTGCACCTCAACAGTAGAAAGGAAAATATGAAAAAAAATTCGGCTTCCACTATCGAAACACAAATATTCGATCAATCAAAAAAAAAGGCGCGCTAGTAGCGCAGGGGTCGGAGGCGTCCTGCAATACATATGGTGTCGATTCCAGCTCCCTAGGCCCACCAAGCTATCCATCCCACAGCAGTCAGCAAATTATACATGTCTGGGAGGATATCAGCACTGGCCCGACAGTCGGTAGGCCACCGCGAGTCGGTGTATACGCCAGATATGCATTCAGTCATCTCGAAGGGTGTTTAATGAAGTCGAATGCATGGTGAATCCCTCAAGGATTGATCAACGCAGAGAGCCTCATCCTTTTTTTTTAAAACAAAAATTACTTCATATATAGTTGCCCTCATTTCAACTAAATGTGCACTAAATTCGACGTGCAACATAGGTATACGCTGCCGAAAGCAGAGAAACTAGATAAAGTAATCACGTTTTAAACATCATCGTTTCAGAATTAATACCGAAATAAACACTCACATGTCCAATAATACTGTTCAGCAGCGCACTCTTTCCGCTCCCAACAGCTCCACATATCCCTGTCAACTCCTTCTTGCGAATAATTAGTGTAATGTTGTCCAAACAAAACGATGACTGTCCTGTGTTTACAGGTGTTTCTTCAGTAGGAGTAGAATTTGATTCCACTGAAAGAATTTTTGCTCATGACGAAAATTGTTATTGAGCACTAAATTTACCAGGAAGTGGACACCAGGTGAACGTTGCTTGGTTGAATCGAATAGCGATGTTTTGATCATGTAAATGGGGTTGAACAGGCTCCCATTGTTCGTACTGAAATTAAGGTTTCATAAATGCACATATATTGAATTATAACCAGAAATAAACACGTTTGTACTACTAAACTTATTTTGGAAATGACAGTAAACTAGAGAAAAATGTGAAGAAATTGAAAAACTTAGAAATTCCCCCGTGCTTTGACATAAGAGTAAACGTTACGATACAAACCACATAATGAAAAGCTTGAACCAGTTTCTTGCGAAGTAGAGTTCTTCAAAATTTTTGCATAACAGCACCATATCAGGAAATAGTATTACAGATTAAATTACCATTTCAGCACATTGCGGGATCCGAGTAACGGTTCTCTATAGTAAATCTATTGTTCATGGTGAAGGACGCGTGTGGCGCAGTGGACTCCAAGAGAATGTTGGCGTCCGCTAGGACGGCCACCTACACGTTGAGAGGACGTGTTCGTAACCGAAGTTAATCGGCTGTATTGTCAGCTGCACTTGTTTAACAGATCGCGGTATGAGACTTGCACGTGCCACCACACTCAAATAAAGCCACCACCATGGACGATGATTGCGAAAGGAACGAATGGTATATGTGCTGGTGTCCGCACAACTCGTGAAGACGGACCGTCCAAGTATCCAAGCAAGTAAGTAAGTACACTGACTCAGTAACGTGACAAATGTCCTTCATAATCATGTAGATGAATCAAAAGCACACAGTACTCCACAATTTGCAATGGCATTAATGAGGGAGTTTCTTACCTGCATGATGTCCTGAATACGTCGTATTGCTACAAATGCTTCAGCGAGATATCGACTGCCGTAGGGAATCATTCGTATGCCAAACAACATAACGAAAAACACAGTGATTGCCGAGAAAGCCTATAAAAAGCATTTAATGAATATTATGACCAATGTTCGCTTTAAATAAAGCCTCACTAACATCACTTGCAAGCAGATCATGGCCTGAAAGCACGACGCCAAGAAACGTGAGTATAGCAGCTACTACCGGTACAACAGGACCACAGGCAATAGCTAAGGACTGTGCGTAACCAGCCTTTCTGATTTCAGCCTTTTCAGCATGTCGTATTCCTAAGAAAATGAACCACAATATTAATTTAAGCGGAAAAAAGTAAAGCAACATACGTTCGATCTTCCTTGAGAAGTTCTCCTCTAAACAATTAATTTTAACAATGCGAATACTTCGAATAATCTCTCCCATAAGACCGATTCTCTTCTCCGTTTTTTCGATCGCATTATTTCGACAGCGCACCATAGTCTTCCCAAGTCCATACTTCAAATCGATAATTCAAATTATATCCTTACAGGCTACTAATCACGCATTCTCTTACCTGAATGACATCAAAAATAAAGAAGACCAGGATCCCTAGCAGAGACCAGCGACCAATAACAGCTAGCAAATATCCAATACCACCTGCGGTTAAATGTAATGTAAAGGTAGATTCATTGCCATTACTGTATTAGCGTCAAAAATTTTCTCCTTACCGATCAGAACAAAAGGTCCAACGATCACAAGCGGTGCAAACGTCACGGCATCAAATAGTCGCTGACCATCATTTGCAAACATGTTAACAATCTAAAGTGACAGAAGTGATCATTCTAAAAGATGAACGACGAAAGGAATTGACCACACCTCAGCCGCGTTCTTCTTGCCGATACTTCGAGCTCCTAGCAATCGCTTAAAGAGAAGGCCGAGTAGTGCTCCTCGGACACGAATTCCAGTGCGGTAAGAAATGGCCCACGTTGCACCGTACGAAAGTACACGAGCTACTTCAACCTCAAACGGATTGTGATAAAGAAGGCTACAAAAATGATCCTCACACGTCACATACACTTAACAAAATCACTATCAACATGAAAAAAAACGCCTCCCCAGTATAAAAAGAATTGTTAATTAATTCTTCAAAAAGAGATTTAGGAAATATAAACCTGCCACGCTTCACAAATAAAAACATCTAGACTGACATGCACACGATTCTATGAAAGTTCGACTCTAACTAAGACAGGTTTACGAAGGTTACGATCACAATAACCACTGACTGACTGCTATATGCATGCCACTGTTTCTCCAAATAATTTACCTCTTATTGCTCTACTCATAAATAGTTAACATTACTCAATCATGGGCGCGTGTAGCGCAGTGGTCGGAGGCGCCCTGTAACAGATTTGCGATCGATCCACGTGTCCGTGAGCCACCAAGCCTTCCAACCCCTTGGCTTGGCTAATTGGTACCAGACTTGTCTGGGAGGGCAGCAGCACTGGCCCAATATATCAGTGGGCTACCACTAGTTATTGTAAAGGCCAGATATGCATTCAATCATCTCCAACGATGCTTGGTGAAGTCGACTGCATCTTGCATCCCTTAGAAATTAATCAACGCCAAGATTTTTATCCATTTTAATCCTTTCACTGAATCATGAAAACTAAGTAGGTACTGTCTTGTATGTGTATTTCTGCTGCAGCAGACGGACACGTATTTAGCAGAACTGAAAGGAATATTAATACTGTACAAAAAAGACGAAAACGCTGGAATAAAACTAAACATTCTTTGTAAGGTAGTCCCACATCGAATGGTTAAGCACGACCAGTAGGACCTATGATAACAGATGAACATAGCCTTTCAAAAAAAAAAAAAAAAAAAAAGAACGTTGTGAACAAACGGTATGCACAGAATCAAACGTTAAACAGTGGTCCGTAGAGGCTACAAACCTCGTAGACTAAATAAGAAAACGCAACTAGTTATTGATAGTGATGTACGAGAAGACTTAAACAGTAAGCATGAAAAATTATTAGTAAATGAAAAAATAAAACAGAAAACAGAAATGAAAAAAATAAAAATACCGAGTTTAGCCAAGTGAGAAAAGTAGCAGTATATAAAACGATATAATGATAATGATATATTTACCAAACAAATGGCGAATACTAGAAAAAAGCCGAGTCGATAGTTCACCGATTCGCCGGGTAGAGGTGGCTGCTCTGCGAATTGTACAAGACCTGAATTCATCCATATAGAATTCGGAACGGTTGTAATATCCTGTTCTACGGAGTAATTTAGTGAGCGAATAAACTTCAACTAACCTCGTATTAAGCATGTAGGACCGATAAAACCGAAAATTAAGCAAAACAAAAATACGGCACATGCTGCCCATAGTCGTGTCTTGATAAATCGAAACAATGCACGAAAAAGCGATGGCGACTGAGGATTCTGCTTCGTCTCACTTTCCCAAAGAACCTCCATCCTAAACAGAACATTATTTGAATATTACCAGACACAAAGATGTCGCTCGTCATGTTTTCGATTACATATTGATGACTGTAACATGTAAAAGCGTAATGCTCCTCTTGTCAGGAAGTTCCCTCAATGCTAAAATGTTGCATACACCTCACCGCTTTCCACGGGAACACATTCTCCTAGATCGTATTAAAAAAATGTAAAACTCATGGTTACGAAGCGCTGCTTATGCTTAGATTACAGAACACTAGCACTGTGGCAGGAACGCGTGTGGCGCAGTGGTTGAAGGCGCCACTGCGGCGCGCACGTAAAATGCGCCCATGGCCCACCAAGCCTTCCATCCCTCCGGGGTCGGCAAATTGGTACCAGACTTGCGCGGCTCGATGCATCGGCGGGCCACCGCTAGTCATTCATTGTAAAGGCCAGATATGCATCCAATCACCTCCAACGATACTTAATGAAGTCGAATGCATGGCGCATCCCTCAGGGACTGATCAACGCCAAGAGCTTTATCCCTTTCATCCTTTAGCACTGTGGCTTCCTACTTTTTAACTAAAAGTGGAGGAAAACTAGAGCAGGGAACATCTTTTGTGAATTGAAAAAACTTCATAATGTAGTAATGTGAAAATCTGGATAAGAGCAACGCAAAGCAAGGACCTCTATTCATGCAGTAGATAACGAGTGAGCCTCCGGACAAGACAATCAAGTGTTCAAAGTACACCTGAGGTCCCGAGTTTTGCTTATATCTCAGCATCATTGTTATTGTATTTCACATAATACCTTCCAATGAAAAAAGAATAGGTAGTTGTCTAATCATTTTCGGTCACTGTATGTTACCATGAAGCACCGCTGGTAATCATGATTTGAGTATCGATAAATTTCGGAGTAGACTACTTATGGGTGCCTCAAGCTAGACGCCCATTACTGTTTCGGAAGTAGTCAACGTACTTGAGTCATAATGAAATTTGAAGCTTTTGCTGTTTGGTGCCATTACTGCAGCATAACAACACTCCGTGAGAATGCAATGTTGACACCCGTAATTTCCGTTTTGTAGATAATAAAAAAAAAATGCTTGTTTTCGATTACATATTGATGACTGTAACATGTAAAAGCGTAATGCTCCTCTTGTCAGGAAGTTCCCGCTTTCCACGGGAACACATTCTCCTAGGTCGTATTAAAAAATGTAAAACTCATGGTTACGAAGCGCTGCTTATGCTTAGATTACAGAACACTAGCACTGTGGCAGGAACGCGTGTGGCGCAGTGGTTGAAGGCGCCACTGCGGCGCGCACGTAAAATGCGCCCATGGCCCACCAAGCCTTCCATCCCTCCGGGGTCGGCAGCGCGTGTGGCGCAGTGGTTGAAGGCGCCACCGCGGCGCGCACGTAAAATGCGCCCATGGCCCACCAAGCCTTCCAT
>MQTX01000071.1:407006-459677 GCA_009735665.1 Angiostrongylus cantonensis
GGTATGCACAGAATCAAACGTTAAACAGTGGTCCGTAGAGGCTACAAACCTCGTAGACTAAATAAGAAAACGCAACTAGTTATTGATAGTGATGTACGAGAAGACTTAAACAGTAAGCATGAAAAATTATTAGTAAATGAAAAAATAAAACAGAAAACAGAAATGAAAAAAATAAAAATACCGAGTTTAGCCAAGTGAGAAAAGTAGCAGTATATAAAACGATATAATGATAATGATATATTTACCAAACAAATGGCGAATACTAGAAAAAAGCCGAGTCGATAGTTCACCGATTCGCCGGGTAGAGGTGGCTGCTCTGCGAATTGTACAAGACCTGAATTCATCCATATAGAATTCGGAACGGTTGTAATATCCTGTTCTACGGAGTAATTTAGTGAGCGAATAAACTTCAACTAACCTCGTATTAAGCATGTAGGACCGATAAAACCGAAAATTAAGCAAAACAAAAATACGGCACATGCTGCCCATAGTCGTGTCTTGATAAATCGAAACAATGCACGAAAAAGCGATGGCGACTGAGGATTCTGCTTCGTCTCACTTTCCCAAAGAACCTCCATCCTAAACAGAACATTATTTGAATATTACCAGACACAAAGATGTCGCTCGTCATGTTTTCGATTACATATTGATGACTGTAACATGTAAAAGCGTAATGCTCCTCTTGTCAGGAAGTTCCCGCTTTCCACGGGAACACATTCTCCTAGATCGTATTAAAAAAATGTAAAACTCATGGTTACGAAGCGCTGCTTATGCTTAGATTACAGAACACTAGCACTGTGGCAGGAACGCGTGTGGCGCAGTGGTTGAAGGCGCCACTGCGGCGCGCACGTAAAATGCGCCCATGGCCCACCAAGCCTTCCATCCCTCCGGGGTCGGCAAATTGGTACCAGACTTGCGCGGCTCGATACATCGGCGGGCCACCGCTAGTCATTCATTGTAAAGGCCAGATATGCATTCAATCACCTCCAACGATACTTAATGAAGTCGAATGCATGGCGCATCCCTCAGGGACTGATCAACGCCAAGAGCTTTATCCCTTTCATCCTTTAGCACTGTGGCTTCCTACTTTTTAACTAAAAGTGGAGGAAAACTAGAGCAGGGAACATCTTTTGTGAATTGAAAAAAAAAACTTCATAATGTAGTAATGTGAAAATCTGGATAAGAGCAACGCAAAGCAAGGACCTCTATTCATGCAGTAGATAACGCGTGAGCCTCCGGACAAGACAATCAAGTGTTCAAAGTACACCTGAGGTCCCGAGTTTTGCTTATATCTCAGCATCATTGTTATTGTATTTCACATAATACCTTCCAATGAAAAAAGAATAGGTAGTTGTCTAATCATTTTCGGTCACTGTATGTTACCATGAAGCACCGCTGGTAATCATGATTTGAGTATCGATAAATTTCGGAGTAGACTACTTATGGGTGCCTCAAGCTAGACGCCCATTACTGTTTCGGAAGTAGTCAACGTACTTGAGTTATAATGAAATTTGAAGCTTTTGCTGTTTGGTGCCATTACTGCAGCATAACAACACTCCGTGAGAATGCAATGTTGACACCCGTAATTTCCGTTTTGTAGATAATAAAAAAAAAATGCTATTCATCCATGACTTTAGTTACTGACATTAACCTGCTCTCCATGCTAGAATTGGTTGCAGTCACGGAAATAAGCCTTTAACATACTGCACGCATAAACGCATTACTTGTAAACGGATGCCTTTCGAAAGCGAAAAAGAAAAATATTCCAGACGTGCATTTCGTTATAAAAACTACAGCCTTTACTCACCTAGCGATATTGACATTACTGGCATCGTATATACTGCAATTCCAAACTTGATCTTTGTCCAATTTGCCTTTAAACGCCGAATATAAGTACTCAAACACCCAGCTGTACGTAATGAACGAGAAAAGGCCCGATTCATCGATCTTAGCGCCACCCTTCACGTCACTTCTGAATAAAATAAAGCTCGACTGAATTATGGACTGACTAGTTTCGTTGCATATCACTTATACCACTCATAGCACTTATAGAATAGAAATTATGTGCAATTTCCAACAACAAAAAGAACAAAAAGACAAACAATCAACCCTGATGAAATACAGGTGCACATACCTCTTCGTCGTACGCACAGGTATCATACTTCTGAGCGAGGTCACATAGCGCGTCATTGTCTTCTTTGCGTTCCCATGAGCATACCTCTCTGCTGGATCCGTGGTCATTCTTAATATGATCCAGATGACTTTCATACTTTACGAAACACCAACGGAAATATTTATGTGAACTAAGCTTACTGAACAAAATTTTCTCTCTGAGAAATAGAACTCTTATGTAAGGGTTATATCAAATGACTGGGGTTAAAGAAGGGAATGAGAACTAAAACATCCGAAAAGATGCCCAATAAATTACATTTAACAAATTTCAAAAAAGAAAATACGACAGTAATACATCTTTAGTCACTGTGTAATAAGCCATTGATGAAATGAAATGATTACCATAACCAAAAAAGATGAAAAGAATCAGTACATGCATACGAACTATTTACAGACTGAATATAAAGAAAGCTACCATCTGTTCCAAACCAATAAACGTCAAAACAGAGTGATTAAGCAAATACGAATAGCTTTCGAAAGAAGAGCAGTAAATGTAATGCATCCGGCGAATATCTCTATCTCTGATCACATGGTTATGTCATTCATCGTCTTCTAATAATTCTCGGAAACAATTTAGACGTAGAATTAGATATTCGTAGTTTCTAATATACCTAGATCATAAAATAAAGATGAAAAAAAGTTGAAACACTAAACGATGCTTATAAATACGCGTGTCGGTCGACCTCCACTCGAACAGCGCCGTCAGCTGGATTTCGGCGTTAGTCGAAATAATCGAAAACAAGTGCCGGCGAGGCGATGGAACGAGCGTCGCACGAAATACCTCCCTCGATGCTACTTCTCTGAATGACGGCTTAAATCTAGTCAATGAGAGGCAGCAGACCCGCGCGCCAGTGGTCCACTGCTGCAAACGGCCCAGCAGTTTGCTATAGACAACGCGCACTATACTACTTACCGATCATGAACAATGTGTCCACTTATGGCGATGAACGTTCGAATTGAGCGCGAGACGATTCATCAGTAGTGATTTTGTTGCAAACCAGAACGCCCAACCACAGTCTTCGAAATAATGCCAAGAAAACTCATCACCCCAACTCGAAATGGCATTTGTTAAGCAGTAACGGGTTTTTTGAAAGCAAAAGTATAGGGAACCGAAAAGGGAGAGCGAAGCGAACGAATAGGGGCAGAGCGGTGCATCCACTCACTAAACACCGGAGAGACACAGAAAGCAGCAGCATATCAATGCACGATATTGCTTATCGTACGAAAGAACGTACTCAGCAATATGACCACTACACTCTGTGTGTGTACAGATGACAACGTCCAGCTTTCATACTTTTACATAATTCGTTCAGCAGTTGAAAACATGCACAGTAGTGAATTAGAACACGAAAACAATAAAGAAGTATGCACCTTTTGCAGCCGTTCACTTACAGTAACCACAATCGATTAGAAACGCGGAGAAATATGGATAGCATAAACGCACAATCGAATACTTAAGGCAAATTACAGCATCTGTAGGACTGATTACATAGAATTTTTCATTATGATGCGAAACCGATAGCAAGCACGTCACGAATGCCCTCTCCAATCCCGTTTTTGGTAAGTAATAGGTCAGCGAAAAATGGGCAAGGCTGAATAATCAGAAATGAAGAGAACATAAATCACATCGACCTCATCACCCTTAGAGATGGAAAGATCCACTACTCAAGAAACCGCCACAATTAGAGAATCATTATTAAGCAAAAAAGTGGAATTTTTCTCTCTGTGATAACAACGGTTGTATTTCAGAATTTATACATAAATTATGTCTTTTATGAACATACTATTCAGAAACCGGTGCAGTATAACCACAACTAATAAAGAAAGATCTTAAAGTATTTGCTCGTTTAATACTTAATAAATGTATCGAAATGCAAGTGAAAACTTGCACACGGTGATTTCACATAGATGAACACTCACGCGACGACACCTAATCTCGGGTTTGTTGCGGACTGCACGACGCTTAATTTTCAGCTTTTATGGACTTTTTGGAAATAAACAATAATTTCTCGATAAATGGGGTACTTTTTGGGTTGTGAAAATAACTGAATTTAAAAGAAAAAGACTTTGCTCTAACACTCCATGGGTGCGAATGGAATATATCATGCTATTTAACTGCATATTACTATCGTCCATCACACAAGCACATTATTGTCAGCATTTGCAAGTGTTTTAAAACTTATAGGTCTTTATTTCAGTATTTTTTAAAACTGCACACTCTATATGATAGCTCACATTCTCCATAGCAATTAGAGTTGAAAAAGGGCTCGATTTGCACCCAAATTTCTGGATAGTGAACTGGTTCGGAAAACAGCTTTTGTACATCTCGAAAAGCAGAATAGAGCTTTGCCCCAGCCACGCCCAATGCAACTGTAATTAAAGCTTTAAGACACTTTGATGAACCTGCGTAATGTTAAACAACATACGAAACTATTTCTAATAAAGATGCATCATATTCATTGTGCTCCTAGTGGAACACCTGTCAACGATTCATAAGAGTCCATACTCCTTTGAACAGCTTTAACAGTTCACAGCAGCAGTAATAAAATGACTGCCACACTGAAATCAAGGCACTAAATTTTGTGAATGCAACATAAGCATGGATTGATAGCAAGTTTACCAAAAAAGTTCGAACGAGATGGTCTAGTAGAATATTACAGCGTTTCCTTTTAATTCTTCACTTGTTAGCATCATATATTGTATACAAGAAATGGAAGAAACTTCGGAAACTTATAAAAGAATCGCAGAAAGCTGGCTTTTCCACAAATGATGACAATTGCTAGAATCCTTATGTAACTGAGAAGTTGAGAACTTCGCTCTACCACCTTAATGGTATATATAATTTTCTTAAACTGTCGTTGGAATTTTACAAACTCTATGGATTCAAAACTTTGGAAAATTGAAAATGAAATTTTGAATTTGAAAATTTCCAAGGCCAATGCAACAGCTGCCAACGCGAACGACGATACATTGGAAGACGGGACTGCGTGCTGCTGGACGTCCCATTTGTTCGATTGTTCCAGTGTTTGAAATATGTGCCAAGATGAAAAAGGCAAAAACTCTTTCAATAGGCTCCACGAAAACAAAATGTCATCTTAGCAGTAAAGTTTAGAGTAAAAAAGTAGAGGTGCACCTTTTCAGTAAACATCTGTGAATCCAATAGATTTCCATCTCAATTAATAAAGATCACAAATGGTTGAGATATGACAGCTCGAAGTTGAAATCGACTATTACATTCCCATCACATGTATTGAAATCAATACACGAGGTTGGAAATATGTTGAGTGGATTGATGGATAGAATACGACAAAAAACAATAGTAGCTAAAGTAAATATAGCGTACTATCTAACGTAATAGTAAAAATAAAAATGAGAACGAAATTCAGGGTTTATGAGACTATCATAAACCAGTGGACACATATTCAAGACCACTGCGATACCATGATAGGCACTTCTTACAGACTATTACAATTTGTAAGTACAACAGCTCATAAATCTTCCTTCATCCAATTTTACCAATAAATAAGCTTTTCACAGTAATAACGAAGTTTTCATCAGCATAACATAAAAGGATTTCTTCACTATATGATGTAATCTTGCATTAAAAATTGGTTATGAATTCTGCTATCCAAGGCTTTTTCCACTGCTGAGGTCGACAAAAAATCCAAATTCTACACAGCTGCAACGCAAAAAAAAAAAAAAATTATGCCATTACCTACAGTAAGGACACGACGACTCCAACTACATTAAAAAAACAATAATAAGCTATTTTCCGGTGTCCTTCTTGAATTTCGGAGCCAACGGGTCCAGAGTGATAGACAGTGTTGCCGGCTAATAAATTACATATGGAGAGAAGTTATTTCATTGCACTGAAGCCCATACAATTATGTAGAACTAAACAAACGATTAATGTTCTTTTAGTAACATTCAGATAGAACAGAGCTATAATTGCTTCCTGATTTCAACAAACCATTGCTAACTCGGGTAAAAATTGCAATTGCAGTAGGCCACAAATTAGAATCTGATAGTACTATGGTGGTTGTTATTCAGGTCAATGAAGGCAGGTCGAGACTTCGGAAATTTGAGGATACATTTCGGAATCCTAAGAAGAGATTTGAGGACCGTACGATGTTATAGAAGCCCTCTCTTGCAGATGTAGCACATGAAGGATCCTCCTAACTGTAATGCCACGCTCTTCTAGGAACTACACGTACACAAGAGGTTGCTTCATAGCTATACATGAAACTAAGAATGGGAAAGTGGATTATGAAACACTTTATTACCCCTTCAACAAGGATTCTGTCACAAAACGGGATAAAAATGTGCAAGGTGAATGAATGTCGGCTCAACAATAAATTGTGCTAGCTATTCTAATACCGACTGCTATGGGATGGATTATCCACATGAAAACAAACCATCAATCGACAACCACTCAACAACTGTCCTGTATAAAATAACGTCGAGTGAGGTTACTTCATGCGAACGGTGCTACCTATACTCAAGAAGATTCAATTCGACTACGAAGACCCATAATGCGAGAAAGGACTACTGTGGACCACCGAAACGGATCATCGGCTCTGAAGAAGACGAAGATGTCGAAAAGTTATTCGAATAAAAGTTGTATAACAGGCTCGTAAGGGCGGGTGTAGTGCAAGAGGTGCCCTGTAATACACATAGGATCGATCCCTGCGCTGCCTCTGGATCACCAAACCTTCCATCCCTCCGGTGTCCGCAAATTGGTACCTGATTTGTTTGAAAGGCTAGCAGCACTGGCTGAATAAATCGGTAGGTCACTCATTGTATAGGCCAGATATGCTTCCGTCACTTCTGACCATGCTTAACGAAGTCGAATGCATGGTGCTCCCCGCAGGGGTTGATCAACGGCGAGCGCTTGATCCTTTTTTTTTTTCTTAAAAGCCTTGTATAAAGCTGAATAATCCAAAGAAATACATTGATTACTCGGTTAAGTAAAAGTTGGTTCAGTAATGTACAACATAAAGTGTTGATTCGCTCTGAAATCATCTGTTACTCATTTGTTCATAATCACATCCTCACATTTTCAGCTTTGCAAAGCGTTGGTCATAGTCTCCGAAAAACAAATTCTTCGGGATAAAATCAATGTAGATATGATGCTAAAGGTCCCAAAATTTTAAGAAATCCTGCGTGAATATACCACTCACAGTATTTTTTTTCTTGAGAAGAAAAGCAGCAATCACTGTTAAAGCAAGCTCCTTAGGATACGACTGACATGAAGATCGACTATATTCTTTTTAAACTAGGAATGAAATGCTATCAATAACAAATTAGTTAACTGCTAGAACGGCTTATAATAAAAAAGATATATATCAGATCAGATCAAATATGAAAAATCCTTTGATAGAAATGAACCAAACATAAGATTCACGGCTCGTGTACCGCCGTGGTTAAAGGTGCAATGCGACATGTACAGTTGTTGGTTCTACACCATACCAAGACAACCAGGCTCTCCATGCATCCGGCATCGACAAATTGCTACTAAATTTCACCGGGAAACACTTGCTGTGGTTCAAAATGGCTGGTAAAATTGCTATGAGAAAATCTGGGAGAATTATATAATGGCCATTCCAGGGATTTTTGAAGAGTTAGTCCAACCAGGACTCAATGACATTCATGAAGAAGACAGGAATCCTTGAATGACAGCAGTACCTCGGTGGAAAATCCGAAAAATGAAGTGCTGCGATCGGCACAACATGTAACGAGAAGATAAACTCCAGGCCAGAAATTACATCAACCAACTAACTAAACAATTTTTGTGCGGAACTTATCAGCATCGGTAGCGATATTATAGAAATTGGTAAAACCATCACTCACCTTGCATGAGAATAAATCACCGTCCAAACGAAGTGGTCAATATACATCTTAGATTCTTCGTCTACAGCGCATATGTTTCCAATAAAAACCAAAAACTAAGATGTGTAAGAACATCACAGTTGCTTTCGAATCAGTAAAAGAAACCACTAAATTACATAAAGGACCTAAAACTGCGAGAAAGCTTGTTCCATATAGCAGTTGATCACAATGACTCTTAAGGAATAAAAAAGATAAAGCTTTCTGCGTTGATCAATACCCACTGGGACACGAAATACACTCCACTTCATCAAACACAAGATGATATACTGCTACCTACCCTCCCAAAATGATATAGTACCAAATATCCCACCCAGGCAGCAAGAAGGGCTTGGTAGGTTCGAGATACGGGGTCTTACCAAAATGTGTATAATAGGGACCACTAAACAATGCTGCACGCAGATATATACACAGCACTACAGAGAAGTATTTTGTTATAAAAAAAGGCGCTCATAAAAATTCTAATTTCAAAGCTCGTTCTCATCTTCATCTAACCTATCGCTTTTGGATGAGGAGCATGTTAGCGGAATGGTAGTGATACCATTAATCACGAGCACGATGCTAGTTCTAATCCACTCCGTGCTCACCAAGCACTTCATCCTTCCGTGGTCGAAATCGCTGCTGGACTTGCCTGGTAGACTTCAATTCTACGAAGCAAGTAGAACGCTCTTGTTTGGAAATCCCAAAGCTTTTAAGGTGAATCAACTCGACCAGAATTCAACAACATTAATAAAGAAGACAATCCTCAACTACCAGCCGAATTGACAAGCTAAAAGTCTAAAGACTTTTGTGGATGATGGATTACAAAAAACGAATTGAATGCATCAAGTGTTGAGATAAACAAAGTATGTAAGAAAACGGGTCGTATAAAGAAAATCGAAAATGTCACTTCCTCCTTTCCTACAGATTCTTCAATACAACTAAATGGAATTCATTATCCCATTCATTCTCGTATCCCATTTCGGATTTCAGCATTTTCTATGTTCGATTCATTTCCTCGCATCCATCATCCTCTCAACAATTACAGGTCAAATTATTCAAACTCTGTGATATTCCATCGAAAGCGATAACAATGTACGGAATACATTAGTTTTTTTAAGAGATCGAAATACACAAAAACGGTTAGAAGACAAATGGACAGAGCCTTATAAAGATTTCTCCATGAATTAAAGAAGCCCATCCGCCGTCTCTTTGTTGTGGCGAACCTATTAATTTGGATAAGAACCGGTTTATTTAACAAATGGAAATGATCGTTCATATAAGAGAAAGGATTAGATGGGTTTGTATGTATTTTAAAACTACTCACCTTCAATAATTAAATATTTCCCTGCAAAAATAACACAAAATATACTAGTTACTTCAAAAGAATCGAACGACTCCGGTACATCTTTGAAAGCCGAAAAGCTTCGAATGAGACCTTACAGACATTCTGATACCGTGTTGCTGTTGTTATACGAAAAACCTGGACCATTACAGGACAACTTTGAAAGCGGTAAAAGTTGGTAAAATGCATAAAGCATTTGTAAAAATATCAATTACGCTTACTTCTGCACTGAATTTTCACGAATGAGGGTTTTATTCGGCTTTTTGTATCAAGTGGTTAATAAAGTCAACGGCGTGCTCTCACACTAATCACTCTACGATACTATAAAAAATGAAATTCGAATTAATAAAAAGTTTAATAAACAAAGAAATACTACTTAAACATTCTTAATACTTCAGAAAGCCCAGTGACAAATGACAAACATGTGTCCACCAAACAGGCTTCATTGAAGCACTAATAACTCAACTCAACAACTGAAATTTTGTCATTCTCACATTAGCTATCTTGCTATGTCTATCATCTCATCTTCTAACTCATTTCCTCATTTAACCAAAATCGTTCTTGCCTCTTCATAACACTAAGATTTGCACTGTATCCGCTGCTATCCCATAACCGCACTACAAAATTTAAGTACAAATAAGAGCAGATTCGTCAGGAAGGGTATGAATGCGACGAAGTAGAAGTGTCCTTCTCTACTTGTTGTTGAAACAGTATATTGCGATTCCTTTCAACACCTCACCCAAGTTTGAGGAAAACCGAGCGAAGGAATCGTGGCCGAAAACACACCTCACTCTGATCCACATCGTGGTGAAGACCTGGATATGCCGTTGCAAGGTTACGGCAGGACACCAGGGAGGACCAAGTTGCACGACCAGCAATAGGATAGCCTCAGTACCCCGCACACTGGGACATCAGGCTGTGAGACGACCGGAAAAGGCCAGAAAATCTCGGGTTACGCAGGACGTCATTAGAACCGGATCTGACGAACACACGCACGACACGCCATGAAGTGATGCATACTGTGTAGTTATAATGCCAGGACACAGACTTCGATCTTCACGCCCTTCTTGCAGCTGCAGATCGCATTAAATTTCATGTGATCGCATTACAAGAAACAAAAATCAAGAAGACCGACATAGGCCAACTGAACAACAGCACCCTTGCGATCTGTGGAGAAAAGGTCCCGTCACGAAATGTCGGCAGCGTAGGCTTTGTCGTCCACCCGTCCATTGTCCATCTCGTCGATTCATACGAGATCCTTTCCCCTCGCATAGCCGTCCTCCGTCTTCAACTGTCGCACCATAAGATCACTATCATCAACTGCTACTCACCGACAGATGCAGCTGATGAGTACGAATTAAATGCGTTCTACTATCAGTTGGAGGAAGTCATCCGTAATGATAAAGCATTACATAAATTTGTTATTGGAGACTTCAACGCTAGAATAGTAAAGGCCAACGAGAGCGAATACATGATCGGAAATTTTGGATTAGCAAGAAGAAATGAGGATGGGAACCGTCTTGCAGGACTCCCGTCTGCAGCACATCTCTTCTATGGAAACTCGTTTTTAGAGAAAAAGAAAGTCGTCGCTGCACATGGAAGTCTCCTAACGACATGACTCATGTGGAATTCGACCACATTCTGACAAACAGAAGTTGGTGCCTACTTGACACATCGGTAGTCCCGTCGTTCTGCACCAGTTCCGATCACCGCCTTCTTCGCTCGAAGATTCGATTCAGCCGCAAGCTTGGAAAGAACTCTCTTCATCGACCACGAGGAAAAAGTCTAGCTGTACACGACGAGATCATTTTGAACGAAGTCCTATCCAAACGTGACTGGCAGATTAAAAAACACCCGACCGAAGACTACGAATTGCTTGACGAAGGACTGAAAAGCTGTGCCGAATCCGCCTCAGTTCCTCAAGCAAGAAGATCGAATCGTATCACCATCACTACTAAGGAGTTGTTCGAAAACAGAAAGAAACTGAAGCTTGATCCTACTGCAAAACGTTTAACATGGCTAGTAATAAATGCCAGCTGTAGAAGAGCTTTGCAAGAAGATGTACAACGGTAGAAGCAGAAGAAACTACTGGAAACAGCAGAGAAAAGAAGCAGACTGAAAAAATGCCGCCGGGACTCGTGTGGCAATAGTTTTCCGCTGTCAACCCTAATAAACGAAGATGGGATCGTCAAAACTTCGGAAACGTTTTACACCAAACTTTTCCGTTCAACAATTCCCGTCTCGAGCCCTAATATCCCCGCTGGAGAAACCCAAGTTTGAGGCTCTGAGGAAGGCGAAATCGCCGAAACGTCAGCCATCGACCAACAACAACAACAACGACAACGAAGACCTATACCAACCACCTGAAATTCTTCCGTAGGAGGTTCGAGCTGGAATATCACCTGTATCAGCTGTAGTCCCGTTGATCGTCGAGTCACTCGAGCGGGCGCCAGAAAATCCTCCATTTTTCCCTCTCGCGTGCAAGAGTGCCCTGTGGGTTCTGCTTGCTCTAAAGACTCGTCGAGCATCATATCTTTCTTCTAAGCTCTTTATGAAGAACTCTGTCCTTCGGGTCGGTGGTCTTCCTGCAGTACGTTTGACATCCCGAGGAACCCAGTCACTAACAGCTCTTGTCCATCGGTTATCATTCATAGGCATTACGTGTTCGGCGCACCTTATCTTCGACTGTTTGGCGTATAGAACGGCATCTTTGATTTTCGATCGTTGACGTAGATCGGAGCTTCGGATCCCATCCCTTAGTTGTGTGAAACGGGATACTCCTAGTATCGTCCTTTCGACTGCGCGTTCGATAACGCTGAGAGATCTTTCATCCTGCTTACGTAGCGACCAAGTATCTGACGCATACGTTACGGCAGGAAGAACCGTTGAGTCGAAAAGGTGGGCACAGAGTCGGGTGTTCTTTGTTCTCTTCACTACATCCTCGATGCTCTTGAAAGCTCCCCAAGCCGCTCGTTTCCTTCTGCTCAGCTCTGGAGCTAAGTCGTTCATCATATTGATTTCCCGACCTAGATAGACATAACTGGAGCATTCGGAGATATTCGTTCCGTTGAGCGTGAATGGGGCAAACAAAACCAATCCGCACTTCAAGAACATCGTTTTCTTGAGATTTAGTCCAAGACCAATCTTTCCACACGCTTTATCAAATTCCGCAAGCATACGTTCCGCTTGCCTAATGTCTGGTGTTATTAAAACGATATCATCAGCAAAGCGAAGGTGATGTATCTGCCGACCCGTCGATTTTCACTCCCATATTATCCCATTCCGATGTTCGCATGACGTTCTGGAGGTAGCTGTAAATAATTTTGGCGAGATTGTATCGCCCTGCTTAACTCCTCTCTTGACGACAACGTTAATATCGTTGTAGAATGGTGAAATCTTGGTTGTGAAATTTTTGTACAGCTCACGAAGAATCTTTATGTACTGAGTAGGGATTCCTTGACTACCAAGGGCTTCCATGACTGCTTCTATCTCAACTGAATCAAAGGCCTCTAAGTCGGTCTTTTGTACTCTCGCGATACTTTAGTTAGCTTTGTTATCGCGTGAATGTGGTCCATCGTACTAAATCCTTTTCTCCCTCATATGAGGGAGATCCGTGGCGAGCTGGAATATAAAGCATGAAAAGAGGCACAGCTGCAGGACCTGACTATATTACTGTTCAGTTCGTTATAGCCAAAATCCACTATTTACGTGTTTCTAATTTCTATTTACGCAAACCATACGACAGTCTACTTACAAAAGTTAAAAATCCCAAACCTGTAGAGGACTTCGCGCACAGTCATTATGCCCAAGAAAGATGAACGAAGGGATCTTCGTAACTATCGCCCGATATTCTTGTTGAGCGTACTCTACAAGCTCTTCAGGAAAATTATCCTCTTGCGCATATCAATGACATTGGATGAGGCGCAAGCAGTAGAACAAGCAGGATTTTGAAAAAGATTTTGCTGCATGGACCACATCCAAACCGTCTTCAGCGTCATCGAAGTTTATCAGAAATATCACTTGCCTCTAGCCCTACCTTTGCCGACTGTGAAAAAGTGTATGACAGTGTCGAAACGAATGCAATCCTATCAGCGCTCGTCGACCAGGGAGTGGACCCGTCCTACATAAGAACTCTGTCCGACTGTTGTTGGAACTGCACTACGAAAATGCAGCTTTTCCGTCGACTTCTTAGCATACCTACAAGAAGAGCGGTTCGACAGGGCTACACGATATCGCCAAAGCTGTTTATTGCCGCACTGCAGTGGATAATGAAGTCACTCGATTGGGATAAGAATGGCATACGTATTGATGGAAAATTCCTATCAAACCTTCGTTTTGCCGACGACATTGTCATCTGTCAAAGTACTAGCCAAGCAGAGATGATGATCAACGAGCTCAACGAAGCGAGGAAAAAGATCAGACTTCGCATAAATCGAAAGAAGACCCAGTTCATGAAAAACCCATGGTGCGAAGGCGAAAATTGAATTGGATGGTTCTCTCATTGCAGAGACCACCTCATACGCATACCTTAGGCGATCAATGAACATGGAAAACTGCATGAAGGAAGAACTAGATAGAAGAAGGAGAGCTGCTAGGGGCGCATTCGGGCCTCTCAAAGAAGCCACCAACCAACTGAAAAACCCGAAAATCCGTGCTCATCTCTTCGATTCTACGGTCCTCCCAGCGCTCTGTTATGGTGCAGAGACGTGGGTTGATACTTCAACAACGTGAAGAATTTTTCGCACTACTCATAGAGCGCTTGAGCGATGTCTTCTAAGACATAACCGGCACTCTCAATATTTAGCCGGAATGCGAAGCTTTGACCTTCTAAATCTGTCACATCTTCGAAATCCAGGAGAATACACATCAAGAACGAAACATAGATAGGCAGGTCACATAATGAGAAGAACAGACGACAGATGGACAAAAAGAACAGTAGAGTGGACTTCAAGAGAATGCAAACGTCCTCTTGGACGACCACTTATACGTTGGACGGACGTGTTCGCAAACAAAGTTAATCAGCTGTATCCGCAGCTACGGTTGTTTTACAGATCACGGTATGAGACTCGCAAAAGCTAGCATGCTCGAAGAAGAGCACAAACATAGCCTGCGATTGCGAAAGAAAGGAACGAATGGCATATGTGCTGCGGTCCGCACAGCTCGTGAAGACGGGCCGTCCAAGTGTCCAAGTCCAAGTGTTCAACACCTCTTGAAATGACTACCCGTATGCTTAAGCCTTTTGTTCTCCAAGTAATCTCTAGAGTGACAAAGCTAAAGCATAATAGTCGACAGTTCAATAACATAATTCAACATCATAAAAGCTTTAAAGGTAGTGGTGACGGTACTTGGAACAAAAACAGTCAGTGGAACCTTAGATGAAGAACTGACTATGACGGCTATAAAGGACGAAGTGTCGTGCCAAGCATACCACATTCTTTGCATGAAGAATTCGAATAGAAGAAAAACTAAGTACGTGAAAAGTGGGTAATTCAAGAGTAATTCAACATAGTCAATAGAGTATTACTTTCGTTAAACAGAAAATATACCTCTCAGGACGGTTCCCCTTAATATATATGGCTCTCGGGTAGACTTCCGCACCAGCATCGCCTGAATCTAGCCGAATGCCATCGTCGCCCTGTATTTGTGTCATCGGTTGATAAACCTGTTAATTAACAATAGCACAGTCTGGTCCTATCATTTCCACAGGAAACAATAAAAATTTATAGATTGACATAGGAAAGACTCCACTTGGGATAATTTTTCACCATTAACCATTCATAAAAAACTTCTCAGACAATTTTTATTGTATACAAGTATATAAAAACACAACAAGAAAGTCTTCAAGAACAAAAATGAGCAAGAAACGCCCATGCTTCTTGAAAATATTAGTTCAACTATGCTCGTAAACTGGACTCGAAAACTCGTACGAAACAATCAGAGACTCTCCAAGGTGTTTTATACACAGGGAAAATTACCTTCAGTAACACCGAGAATAAAGCTTACAAATAACAATAGGAAATGAGAAAATTTTGAAAACATGTTAGTGAAGATGTGAACTTTTGACGACTAAGATTAACAACATAAGCTGTTAAATTAGGTTTTATCTACGCTCGGTACATCATCTTCATTCTCATCACTGCTGCTTACTTTGTCACCAAAGATAGATTGTTCAGAAATTGCATTATCCTAGAAAAAAAAAGAGAAAATAGTTCTAAGATTAGCAATAACGTAAAGAAAAAGGAAGCAAAAACATGGAAAGAAATAAACCTGGGTGGAAGCTGAATGAGAACTCATCGGCAAAGCAAACACCTTGCGCTTATCATCCGTGTGAACGATTTCCCAACGGAATGACTCTGCTTCAAGATCAGCACGAAGTAGTCGCTTAAGCTCACGCTCCACCTAAAACAAAGGGGATAGAAAAGCAGTTTTGGTAACTCATTTTGCAAAAAAAAGCATTAAAGAAAAAAAACAAACAACACGTTTGCCTGCACTGTATGGCAAGTCAAGATTGAAATACAGAACAGAAAGATGAACACATATGTGAAAGCAAAATCGCAAGAGAAACGCCTTTTGTGAGTGAAACGCAAAAACATAAAAACAAGAAGGGACAAGGAAGTAATAAAAAAGAAAAAGATGGGTCAAGAACGAAAGATGTCGTGCATTTTAGGTGTAACAAATGAAAAGAATTTATGGAAACATTGCTGTAGTTTGACGAGGTAATAACCTAGATAAAATATTCCTGGTTATTTATAAGAGGATATGGGAAAATTGGACCGCATTATATGACTAATCACCTATGACATTAAAAATTTTAAAAATCAAATAAAGAAGGATAAATAATATGAGAAGGATAAACCCAGTTTCGGCTAAGCTACAGAACTAAATCTCATGAAGACAGTTCTCGTAATAAAAAGAGTGCTAATTGCATGTTTTCTTCGCTACTCCAAAACATAGCCCTTAAAATAGGAGTTAATCTCAGGAGACACTATTAATGTGTGCACTTTAGACAGAGTGCCATCATCGTTTTCCTACAAAACCTATTAACTGTCGAATGTTTGTCAATTTGCAGCAAAGAATCTTATGCATCAATCCCACCTCTGGAGCTTCCATGTACTTCTTTTTCTTCGTCTTTCGAAAGCGTCGTTGGCGCACACTCTTCATAGGTGGTGTCAGACCATGTGGATATTGCCACAGTTTCATTTCCTAAATGGGAAAACTTCTTCGTAAAGAGCAAGAAAACAAGAAATTGGCGTATTACTGTTCCCATTGTTATGCGAATTACAAACATCACTCAAACATAGCTATTTGCCAAGAACAAATAAGCAGGTTAAAAAGAAAACAAATGAAACCTTTTTGGTGCTGATCGTCTCTTTCGGTATTGCGCATAACTCGTGACTACAGACAACTACTTGGGACAAATCAGTGACTTTGTAGAAAGACTTTTTGTCGAGCGTTTTCATCACCTGAACAATCAATAACCAACAATGAATTCTTTGCGACAGCACATTTCATGAAGCAAGCCCAAAATACGCAAATTCACTGACTTCTACGATACACGGCAGATCGTATATTTTTGCACTCATGATGTACGAACCAAGGCGAATGTTGGCGTGTCTCATATCTGTCGAGGTAAACTGAATCGCCAAATCGTCTTTCCCATAATAATCGTCGAGCATCTTATTTATCTAAAAGAGAAAAAAAAACAAATAGCAAAGCATAATCAGAGGACAAAACCGACACGGACATTTTATACTAGCCCATGACAGACATCCCCTCATTTGATCACAGGTAGGAAAATTACGTTAATTTTTCTAAAGTTTTCGAAGCCGTTTCTATATATGAAGATTTAAACAAAAAAATCTCCACATTGTTAGCAGGCAAAGTGAAAAATTTCGAGATTACAATGTTAACCGTTTGTTTGCTGCCTACTATAAATTTCACGGCAACGTATGATGTGAAACACAACTACTACGATGCTGAGTGAGATATTCGCAAAACATGGACCACGGGCCTGATCGAACCACGATTACTTTTCGTTTGAAATTATCTCTGAGATTAGTGCCCGCATGATATTTCTCAACAACTTTTGCAACTAAAAGATCAACAGCTTTCCATGCATCATTTTGTGGTCCATTTTCCAGCCATAATTAAACCTTGCAATCATTTACTTTGTCAACGTTATCGCTGTAAATGATGAGAGAATGACAGGGCACTGTACTTTTGTAACGCCATCACTATAAATGATCACAGAACGACACTGGTACTGTCACATTACACGTTTTTGAGAGAAAACAGTAAACTTTAAAACCAAGTACTACTTTGTACTACCAGTATATTATTTTACATAAATTAAAGAACAGCCACCCTCCAGAACGTCATGCGAACATTGGAATGGGATAATATGGGAGTGAAAATCGATGGTCGGCAGATACACCACCTTCGCTTTGCTGATGATATCGTTCTTATAACACCAGACATTAGCCAAGCGGAACGCATGCTTGCAGACTTTGATAAAGCGTGTGGAAAGATTGGTCTTCGACTAAATCTATCTGAGTCATACAATAACGAACTCGAAAAGATGACTTTATGTTAAACCTCTGCCATTAATCCAGAACGTTCGCACGCCATTTAGCGTAGCACTTCGAATGGAACTATCTGCATTAACCGCCGTCCCGTTAATCGTCGAGTGACAAGAGCAGGCTCCACTACATTTTCTATTTCTCCATTTCACGTGCTGAGCTTCGGAACCAGTCCATTTGCAAAACACGAGAGACTATTAGAATTTTCCCTTCGACTATACGTTTAATAACCTTGACTGATCATTCATCCTGCTAACGAACTGCCCTGGCTTTTGACGCATACACTAAGGCAAGAAGAATCAAGAAGTAGAAAAGTGGGACATGAAGTCGAGTGTTCTTCGACTTCATCACTACATCTTCGATGCTCTTGAAAACTCCCCAAGCGGCTCCCTACATTCTACCCAACTCTGCAACTACGTCGTCCACCATATTGATTTCCCGCCTTAAATAGACGTTGCTGGGATATTCGGAGATATTTGTTTTGAGGAGCGTCAACAGAACGAATGAAACCAAGCCGTTCCTCATTAAAACCCCTTCTGTGAGATTTAGTCGAAGACCAATCGATCCCTGCGCCCATAGCCCACCAAGCCTTCCATCCCTCTGGGGTCGGCAAATTGGTACCAGACTTGTCTGGAAGGATAGCAGCTCTGACTCGATACATCGGCAGGCCACCGCGAGTCATTGTAAGGGCCAGATATGCATTCAATCACCTCCAGCTATACTTAATGAAGTCGAATGCATGGCGCATCCCTCAGGAATTGATCAACGCCGAGAGCTTTATCCTTTTTAACTTTTATACATTTTATTTCATAAGACGGGAGATGGACGTGGCTAGCGAAGAGATCTGAGTAGTAATCGCAGATGATTTTCTCCATTGCCTTTCTGGACGCTGTTATTGTTCCGTCTGGAGGCCGGGATGCAATCATCTTGGTCTTGTAATTGGCGAAGCTTCGGCGGGCTTTGCGAATGCTTTTCCCAGCCTCTGCAGCTTCGACCATTACTGCTGCTCTTCTCTCTTTAAGATCTTCTTTTATCGCCTGTCTGCATTGTTTCGCAAGCTCGGACGTTAGTTCGCGGTTGCCTGCAGCTCGTGCGATTCCACGCTGGCGTATTAGCTCGAGAGTTTCTGGAGACAGACGTCTCCTGGTGACCTTCGAACTCTCAGCTTTCATGGCGCTAACGTGAAGATGTTCAATGAGCCGATCGTATTCTTCGTCGATGTTATCGACAACGACATCTTCCCAACAGCCGACTAATGAGTTGAATAAGTCCCAGTTTGGATTGGTTCTGGGACTACGGTTTTTGAATTTAGCGATAGGATAAACTATCGGTGAATGAATGCTTTAGAAAAAAGATGTTTAGTAAATCATTAAGTCTGGAAAATGGATTTTTTGTTTCTACCCGTCCTATTGTGATCTGTTTTCGATCCCACTGAATGTAGATACTCTGGTTGAAAAAAAAAGAAACGCATTGAACTGATAATGGACACTATAGTGTCCATACTGTCCTCTTGTCCAAACGCTTGCGGACAGCAGTGTCCATACCGAGTAATATGGATTAAGTCAATGGATGCAAGAAAGCCTCTTGTAACCTGATGTCTCACTTTGCGAGCAGTGAAAAATATGACGGTCAAAAAAACTAGAAGGGGTAAATTCCAATTCTGAACAAACTGGTGGTGATGCCGAATACCGCTAAGAGGGCATTTTAAGTTGAGCTGCAACTACTCCATTAACTAGGAGGACTCGCAATATTAAAGATGAAGCGTAGATAACTTCCAACCCCGAAATTGGGCAGATACATCCAATTGCGAAACGATTGATTTAGGTAAATGAACACTAAATCATTCTTCATTCTAGACTAAATTTGTGCTAACACGCGGATTTAGGTTTTAAAAAGGAATACACCTTAAAGAATATAAGGTAGTGCCAAAAAAAGAGAGCACAGCAGATAGGAAATTACTTAAGAACGATTTTCTAAGCAGCTGAACCTATTCAAATAATTTAATACTAATATCTTTGCTATTATATTACTAACAGAGGACGATTCTATAAAAAACACATATGGAAACAACTCAATCTTAGCTTTTAACAGTTCTGAAGTACAACGAAAAGCACTGTATTTTCATGAAATCAGTGAAAACTGAGAAATACAGTGACAGTGTAAGAGCACACGACCTGTAGGACAAGACTTACATGAGAAACACAAACTTTTCAGTTTACTAGAAGGATACTATTATGTCAGAAAAAATTTTGTTTACAGTGATACATAATGAAATGTAAAGTGAAGGTAAAAAAATTCAGCCCATAATCAATATCTATTTCCCTCAAGGATAACCATTCAGCCATTACGAACGAGAACAGAAAAGGACGATTACTATTATTACTGCTACTAAATTATTACTTAGTATTACTACTACTAGTTACTATCCACCTAACGGTTTACCGCCTCATGGTGGCTGGGAGGTGTTCTTGGGTGTCGGACTGCGATGTACAGCGAAGGTATTCGTCTCCCCGGCAGGATCTCCCAAGCTGAGAAGTCCGGAGTTTCCATAAGGAAGCCTGGCTAAGAAAAAACCAATGCCAGAATCCACCAGCGCCCTGTATCAAAGTCGCGTGGTGGGTAATCATCCTCTGATCCAAAAGGGCGGTGACTGCCTGTCATGGTGATGACCAGGGGCAGACTTTGGCTAGGCTGACCTCGAGACTCCAGACAACCAGAATGGCTTAACCAGCAAATCTCCGAAAAATAGTGATTATGCTAGGCCGCACACAACTAGTGAGAACGGGCCATCCAGGTGTTAAAGTAGGTATTACTTACTATTACCTCACTTACTACTACTTGTCAGTAAATTTGTGTGAGTCTCTTACGTCTACAGCGAATGAAGTCGATGTATTCTTCTCCGATAATGGTAAAGACTAACCAAGCAAAACAGAAACACCATTAGTTCAAACCGGGAAAAAAGTATCAACAAAAGCGAAGGATACTTGTACAAGAAAAAAGGAAACCATTTAAACGATCTCGGTAAATCACTTGACGTCCGTTCCCCTCTCAAGGGTCCACCGGCTCAGCATGACTGCTGGGTTTAAAATAAGAATGACTTCAAGACTCATCCACAACCTAAGTTAAGAGTAAACTGATACCAGTAATCACGCCCATCTTCATATCAGGCTTATTGTGAGTCGGATGCCAAATCCTCACCAATAACCATGGTGGCCAAGGTGTGGAGCCTAGCAGACACTACCTGGGCTCCCGCCAAACTCCAAGGAAATCATACCTTATCGAACCTGCAAATTCGCATCCAACTGGGACCAGTGCTCGTGTCTATGTAAAGATAAATAACTTCGACTATCAAGTAGACCATAATAAAAGTTAACCAGATCTGTTACTAGTAGGAGGAAATCGTTTTAAGTACCAAGATAACAGTACAGTGATACAAAATTAAAGTAAAACTTGTCAGAGGTGCACGCCGATCGCGCGAATTGCTCGCGAAACAGTGCGCCTCAGAATTCGCGCCAATGGATAACCATTGACGCGAACTCGGGGTACTTAGTTCATAACGTAGTTCATCATCCATTTTACCTATCAGTTCACTTAAGTTCGTGAGCGGTTACGTTCGTTTCGTCATAGTTTTGGTATCGTCTTGATTATCCTTATCACTTTAGAACTTTATAGCATTAAAGAGTTCACTTAGGTTCTGAAATGTTTTCGAATTCCTCCCTCGTGGCACCGTTTTGTTTCGTCGTCATTGCCAGTACGTCTCTCCAAAAGATTGTTCAGTCATGTAGTATCAGCTCTTTAAACTGCAACGGATGCTTTCTATTCGTTTTTTTCTAGTTACTAGTACGTCGATTTGCCTCAGTAGGGTCGAGATTTTCGATTTGCAAGAAGAGGAGGGGCTTACATTATACATAAGTGTTGTGGTTTAACTCAGCGTCCCTTAAGCCTTATCGTTTCCGTTGTTTGTTCTATGGATAAGGACAGCAGCTCCTGTATTCATTGAAATTTTCTCATCTTCACCCTTGCTGATGATCGTTTTTACTGCATACTTTTCTCTTCTACTTTGTTTCTCGCTCCCTACCTGTTCTGTGTACTGTACTGACTTTTCAGGATCTAAATCGTGGCTGTAGTTCAGGATTAGATAATGACTGCAGACGACGAGGTGCTAAGTAAAGTAACAAAATATGGAAAGTTAATCAAAAGGAAAGAAAAGGTTGGCACCGATTCTCACAGCATCTATCCTTTTAGGTTGGTAATGAGACCTTCGTTTCAGATTTCTCATGCATTGAGGAAGCTGAGCAATGTGGAGATGACTCTGGATATCCTATCGGCAACGAATATTGGTCGTTGTGTAAACAAGTTTGTTGAATTATCCAGTCTTCTAGTCCAGATTTCATTTCTGCTAAGATTGTTGTCAATAGGAACTGGTATCTTTCCACTGATTGCTCTATAATTTGTAAGAATTGACGATGTTTCAGGTTGTGTCATGATCCAGTTCATGGCCGTGAAGCTTTTCGAATCATTGAGAAATGGAAAGAAATTGCACGCCAAGGTGGAGCTCGTGGCAGCGAAGACGACGGTGTCTCAGAAGGCGGTGATCTGCAATCATCTGAGCAATTATCGTCAACTAGAGATGTATTGTCACGTGGAGTACGAGTAAAACCGATGTGTTATGACGAAGTCAAGTACGAAACATATGAGAGGGATACTTATAGCAGTAGTGATGCAGATGCTCGTGTTAACAAAAGAGATCAGGTAGTTCGTCAAAGCTACCACGGTGAAAATAAAAAAGGTGCATGTGATTCTAGTGACACAGACTCCGATGGCTATCGACGTCGTCGTGATGACAAAGATTGCCTGAGCAGACACCGCAATGAAAATAGTAGACGCAATCATGAAGACAATTA
Organism: Angiostrongylus cantonensis; assembly: GCA_009735665.1. NCBI lineage: Eukaryota > Metazoa > Nematoda > Chromadorea > Rhabditida > Metastrongylidae > Angiostrongylus > Angiostrongylus cantonensis. The sequence goes on from MQTX01000071.1 coordinate 429,872, forward strand.
CCGACATAGCGATGAGCATAAGTATGATCGTAAAGAGAAGAGCAGGGAGGTGGACTCACATTATAGTGAGGACAGTAGACGCAATCATGAAGACCATAACCGACATCGCGATAGAGATAAGTACGATCGAGAACAGCGCAGTTATGAAGACCACTACCGACCTCATGATAAAGATAAGTACGATCATAAACAGGAAACCAGAGAAGCGGATTCAAGTGTGGAGTCAACGAATAGTTATGACAGTTCATCTGGTCTCGAATGGGATGAGCAGGCTGACGATGATCATCCTGACAAAGAGCTTGAAAGTGCCGGTGAAGAATATTGTTTAGAACCAGCTCTAGACAAAGTTGAGAGTGGGCACACTGACAGCTACAAGGACGAAAGGAATGGTTGCGCTTCTGTTAAAAGGTTTGTTAGTCTGCTGTATGCTCGGCGTTTAAGCTTCAAAAATTCCTTGATGTTTTGATGTCCTCCTTGGATGGGCTTTTTCTAGTAACAGTTCATTTCATGTGGCTATTCGTTGTTTATATGATTATGCGTTACCTACTCGACCATTGGTGAAATGATGACATTTCGCAACCTAACTTTTGGCTTCTGTAACTCATTCCAAAATCATTAATTTTATACAAAAAGAAGGTACTACTTTTTTTTGGATGGAGCAGATGACTCTTCATTCCTGTTTGGCATCCTACCCTTCTAGAATCTGAGAACTCTCTTTCAATTCAATTTGCTTTGATTATTGATTTGGTTTTTACCTAGTAAGATGATTCGGTGTTAAAAACTAGACGGGAATCGAGCCAAAATGTGATAGGTAAGAGAAGTGTGCTGTGATTTCTTAACCAAGTCGATCTCATTCTGAATCAGTCTCCATGAAATATCTTGGTGGGCGTTGTGTTGCTGCAGTGCACGGCACTTGCGATAAATCGCTACTGGCTATCTCTTTTGACTTCGTCGTCATGCAGGTGGTTGCATTAGGAAATGTTCACCTTTCGGAGGGGACAACAGTGCAATACTCTTTCTGTAAGCAGTAATTAAATAGTAATTATAGCCATCGTTTCCTTGATAAATAGCCATCAGGTTTTTACGATAATATCTACTTCATGCTACCTAAAATTTCGATGAATTTGCCTTCTTTATAGTCTGGAAAAGTCAGATTATTACGCATTCTCTACCAAATACTTTCATAAATACAACAGTCGAAGGAATCTATCATTGTCAGGTTAAAAAATAAGTGTGAAATATCGTGTGAGGTCAGGCATTGTTACAAGGCATTCCACGCTGTGGTTCATTCCTGGATTTTTGGAATTTGCTCAGAATGCCTCGAAAGTTTTCCGCATTAATTTTTTAGATTTCTGTGGGAAGATGGTAACTTCTATTCTAAAGTCTCCGTTATATATCCGTTATATCTCTATGTCGCTTTATTTTCACCAGACCTATCATTTGGGAGCGTTTCTCTTCCTGTAAACTAATCTTTATATCCTTCCAAACAATTATTGTACACCCACCTACCTGGTTGGTATCAAGCTAGTCGCGTGGTGGCACTTATCCACAAGGGCGGCGACTGTCTGTGGTGGTGACGACCTCGGGCAGACTTTGGCTAGGCTGATCTCAGGGCTCCAGAAAACCACGATGTCTAAGGCAGCAAAACTCCGAAATAGTTTAAATTATGCTGAGGCCTGGACAATCAGTGAAGACGGGCCACCCACTTAAGTAATTATTGTATTCCTGGCATGCACTGTTCACTTTGTGACAGTTTTTAAAGTTTGAAACCTCTGCGAACATTGTGCTGAAATTATATATTGTCTAAAAAATCCAATTTCCATCGCACAGCAGAATTCGGTCAGCAAATTGGTGGATGGAATTTGTTCTGAAGCAACGATTTACGGTGTGTTGGTTAGCCAGTGAATTAGGGAGTTGGTCGGATGTGCCTTTTGTCCGCTAAGTGTACATGAAATGCTCGACTTTGTGTGAATTCGCCACGCGGGACTTTTTTGCCGTAACTGTCGTGGACAACCTCGAGTTTGGGTTATAACAGTTTATAACAATAACAACAGTACAATAATAATATGTAATATTTGGTGACAGGTGGTTACCTGGATATATACGATTGAGATGAGAACAAGTGATGCAAAAGAAGGAAGCTAGGCACTGGTAGATTGGGAAACCGACACTGGCGGATCGGAGGACAGCCACTTGTAGACTGAAGGGCAGGTACTGGTCGATTGGGAGGCAGGCTCTGTGCTAAGAGGGAACAGGTACTGTCCGAAAGAAGACTCGGCACTGCCCGTGATGACTAATGGTGCTCCTTATATTCTGTCTATAGTGGGTGGAGTTTTACGGAGGGGATCAGAGATGGTGCTCAAAGAGAGGTTGTGTACTTTTTCAGCTAATACAATTCGATGGGGCTACATGTAAAAGGACGCAGGTGCTTGTTCGGAAACTTCTTTGGGACGGCAGATGCTGGAAAGTACATTCCGCTGAGTGGTGCTGATTCCCTTTTCACCCACCGGCGAGACAGCTGCATGGAAGGGTTGTTAGGAGACAATTTACAGAATGTGCAGAAATAGAACGATTACATGTAAACAGTTAGTGTAGAAGACTTGAGGTGACATAGAAATAGGAACTATTTAAAGAATAGTTACTATATACGGTGTCAATTCACTCTAAGTATGTGGTTGTTTATAGGCTCATACATTGAGTGTTTGTCTGTTCTTTGGATTTTTCCGGAAATTAAGTATAAGAGAAGCCATTGTATTCGAAATATCCACCTCTCTTGAGAGCTATTTTTCTAGTAAGATTATCGTCTGTTGTGAAACGTGTCCCTTATGTCGAGCAGCTAATATCCAACTCGAAATTCACGGAACCACCTCTGCTGTTTGTGTTCGACTGGTGTTCCAATTTCCCAATGCCTACTTACATTTATGGCTTGTTCTGTTGTTTTAAAGCATAGTTTGGTATCAAAGAAAAACGACCTCTTATAAACGAATTTGTTAACGACGTTAGGAAAGGTATACGCATGAAAATAGGTCTAACTCCAACTACAAGTTATGGAGCTGCCCAATTTTTACAGAACTCAGATGTGATTAGCCAAATGCTCTGTAATTTTCCAAGTGGTATATTGCTGTACCGGAGTGATAAACGAGAATCAATTTCCTTGTATACGCAAAGGTATACTCATGAAAATAGGTCTAACTCCAACTATAAGTTATGGAGCTGCCCAATATATCACTGCATCTGTCTATTGAGATTTTTGAAAGTTTTGTAAACTTGAATCAGGTGCCGTTGATTTAAGGATGCGCAATCTGCAATTCCTAGGTTGATCTCAAAAGTTCCCACTAAGTTTATATGAAATACGAGCTAAAATGGTCTCTTTCATAACAAATAAAACTTTTCATATAAATGCCCAATAACAGTTTGATTAATTAGAAATGGAGTTTAGTCATATCAAAGAAATACCGAATTCATACCCTTTTTGAAGATCTTCGTAACGTTTACGTGTTATTCAGCATTCTGTAGTTTGAGTTACACCTACGATTACCTCCTGATGAGGACGCCGGAGTAATTGTTAATGTTTTTCCTCGTTATTTGCATGAAATCCCTTTCTATTATTACGAAATAAAATTTAGACAATGACAATCTGAGGCGAGTGCGTCATTGTAGAGATGTGGTTCATGAGGAAGTGCAGAAGCCTATCGTCTTTGAGATATGAATTCTCGTTCCAGACTGTCTCCATCGCGAATTGGCAATAAAAGAAGACGCTCAGCCAAAGATGAGGCTCAGTCATCACCAGATGCGAAGTCAAGGTCAAAAACAACGTTTTTGTCAGCTCCACGGCCAAATTCTCGAACAAAGCCAGTTGATAGTTCACTGCTTCCTAGCTCGAAGTCAAAGGTAAAGGAGAGATGTAAGGTGCTGAGTAATTACTTGAATTTTACCTTTTTTTCATCAGTATTGCCTACATAATTAAATGTTGCTCTCAGAAAGTCGTCCCGGACTTTGATGCGATGCTCCTCAGCGGCGACTCTTCTCCAACAAAGAGTCGTAAACCTCGTGAAGCACATTGGAAATGGGCCGAACCGCCTACTGTGAGTTTTTAATTAACGATTTCTCACATGTGGTAAATTTTTAATGAAAGGATGGTTTGTCCATTATTCAAATAACAGGTCTGCCTCTTATTCCTTAAACTCTTATTTGCATTATGAAGGATTCATATGTGCCAAGTATTCCTAAATATTTCGAAGGAGTGAGGTGTCATTGAGTAGAATTATTGCAGTTGAATAACTATCAACCACTATCACAGTCAACGCTATCAACGAAGGAGCTCACGCATACTCCAGGTGTGTCTGGAGCTTTAAGAAATGGGTTTTTGTCAGCTCTATCGCCGTAATGGTTTAGCAGCAGAGAATTTTGATATCGAACATATGTTCAAACCTCGCAATGAGCGTGGAAAAGTATTTGCTGGTCGCCGAAGAATTGTCTCTAAAGAAGTGACGTCACTATTCAATCTGTGCCTTCGTCTACTAATGAATAACACTCGGGGTGAATTTTCCCTTTAACCCTGTAAAAATGACTTTATGTAGCTAAATGCTTTCATTTTGCAGTTCTGTTTTATGCAGAGTTCATCAATTTTGATGTGGTAAAGCCGATTTTGGAGAAATGCACCCCTGACGAACTTGCACACATTGAAAGAAAGCATCGTGTGAGTATTTTTCTTTTCGTGAATTAGTTTTCAACAGAGCGATGCGCAAATTCCGTTGGATTATCGTTAGTTGTCGTCGGTTTTTATCATCTTTTTCGATTTTTCATCAGTGCATCACTGTGTTTTTCGATATGGAACACCAGTGATGAAGAAGATATTAGAATGAAAACCAAGCGCTTTCAGTGTCTTCCTCGAAGTGTTCTGAGCTTATTGACTTCTAAAGTTTGCTTTCCTGTTGTTGGCAAATGAAAAGTTCTTTTAGTTTTCATGGAAAGGTCTTATTTGAATTTCTTTAATAGGAAGGGTACTTTTGGTTTCCCCTCTCATTTTGATCGTAGCACGAACTACCTGGATGTTTGGATAACCAGTCATCAGGGTTGTGCGAACCCCAGCATAATTTCCATATTTGCTGGTTAAGCCACTGTGGTTCCTTGGGTTCCTGACGTTAGCCTACCCGAAGCCTTTCCCAAGCAACCTGGCTTCGAAATCTTCAACAACGAGTTTTCAGAAACACTTCTAGTCGTGAATTAGTTTTACCAAACGCTTGTACAAGGCATCCGTTTTGCGTTCACCAGCTGTGCAAGTTAGTGAGCTATAAATAATTGGTGAAATTAACTTCTAACGCGCACAATGGAAACGTAGAATAACCAAACGCGGTGATAAGATTTCGTATGAGATCACTAGATGGCAAATAGATGGGCGTATGACAAAACCAACGTCTCCGACATTTCATAACGGACACTTCACGGATGACAATGGCTCACTTATCTTGTTGGCTTATGTCGGTCTATCTGCTTTTCTTCTCTTGTAGGACTAGCTGCGCCCAGTTTGCACGGACGGAGGTTGGAATTTTTCTAGTTTACTCCTTGTGTTTCTCTGGAGTCCCGATGTCAGCCAATTAAAGTCTTTCTGAGGTCATCAATACCCCAGACTGCCAATACTCAATACTGCCTCGTAGATTAGAAAGAAATTTGCCTCCATGCGAAAAGTTTTTGACACCAGGACAGTGGTGATTCCTATTATTGGTTTAATCTTAGCTAGACTTCCGAATTGAAACATTGGACTGCTCAGTTTAGGAGGACCTGTAGGATGAACCCCAGCTGTACACCTCAACCCGACACCCAGAGAAACCGCTGAACCACAATGAGGTGGTAAGCCGTGGGAAGGAATCATAACATGTTATTTCGAAGCCTGAAAACGCGAAATTTTTTTGGTGAAAATTGTGGCTTGACTTGATCCGTATGCTTTCATTGTTTTCTTAGTTTTTAAGTTTATCCATTGATGATTCGCCTGATTTTTTAGAAATGTGTCAAACGACTAAGGTATTACTCGGTTTAGTATCTCGAAGAGGACACTGGGGAATTATGGCAGCGTTTCGTTTCAAAAAAGTATCCAGGAGAGGAACTAGGATGTCATAGTTTGTGGAAAGAACTGTATTATTTCATGGAGAAAGAGAAAGAAGAGAAATTGAAGCAGGTCACTTCGCGCATCGGGAAGATGCACAATTCCGATTCAATGAAAAGAAACCGCACGGTATGTGTTAGTATTGCGATTTTTATTTAAGAAAAAAAAATGGTCACAATGTGATTCTTAAACGATGTTCTATCAATGGCAGGCGATACTAGCTGATGCTACCGCTCCTACTTTTGTGAAACGTCGTCAAATGCGGCATGGAACTACCAATGTGCCCACGACTCTTCCTAGTGCTCTAGAACTATCGAGCGCTCGTAGAAAGATTTTCGAGACCGGGGGTACTGTTGCGAATTTCGTATAGTTTTGCTTCTTCTTTTTCGTTTTTTGTTCTGACTTAAAGTTTCCTTCTAGGCTCGAAGGATGCCCTTGCTGCTCTTCCTGCTGTTATGGTCAAGCCAAACTCTAGATCTGTATGCAAGACAGAGAATAAAAAAGCACCGAGTAAGAAGGGTGCACTTATGATTAAGACAATGAGAATGCTAAAAATTAAGCGCAAATAAAATTGTGAAATCGCGTATTCCATTAGCAGATGTGGTTTAAAAGGAAGGAGGCCTTAATTCCTCTCCTTGTGTGGATATATTGTCTCTGTTACATTTATTGTATTGGGAATATACCTACAAGAAGAATATACCTAGAAATAAGTTGCTGTAGTTGCGTCTTTTCCTTTTTCCCTTTCAACTTCCCGTCTCGAAACTTATATGGCCGATAGCTTTCGTCAATTTTATGTTTTGTTGTCCTTCTATTGTGAGTCGGTTCTTCATTTGTTCTTGCTCAAATCTATTTCTAGGTTGGTTATTTTTAGTATATGGTTGTACTAGACGTAGTACGCATTTCATTTTTGTATAAGATTCATAACACTGCATCACTAAGTGCTGCAGTGTAAGGGTCCCTTTCTTTTTCTGTGTTACGGGAAGAGTAAACAAGTGGGCGTGACGATGTACTCCTACTATAAAATGTGATCATACACACATGTGATATTTCTAGTCATAAATGCTGCACTAAAAACTCCATTTTAGTGGATACCTACTTATGTACCATGTCTTTCGGTTAGGTAGGCCTATAACATGCTTTAATATAATGAAGTAGGTAATTCATCAATAATAAAAGAGTAAAGCCTTTAGTATATGTTCTCAAAGGATAAAAGGATAAAGCTCTCGGCGTTGATCAATCCCTGAGGGATGCGCCATGCATTCGACTTCATTAAGCATCGTTGGAGGTGATTGAATGCATATCTGGCCTTTACAATGACTCGCGGTGGCCTGCCGATGTATCGAGCCAGTGCTGCTGTCCTCCCAGACAAGTCTGGTACCAATTTGCCGACCCCGGAGGGATGGAAGGCTCGTTGAGCCATGGGCGCATTTCACGTGCGCGCCGCAGTGGCGCCTCCAACCACTGCGCCACACGCGCCCGGATATGTTCTCAAACAACTATAAATTGAATAAATCAGAATCTAGAACGTGTATGAGACAAATGGTAGAATTTGCACTGACTATAGATCTAAATGGTTAGCTAGGGCGGATTAAATGGTTAGCTAGTGCCATTTAGCTATGGCCTTAATGAGGCACTGAACATACTTCTGCTCCATGCTATAAATTGCGTACCAGAATGGATTTGTGTTTGAGCGTGGGTGCAAGATGTTTCCGGGTACCGATCTGCGACGTAACTCACAAAAACTGAAGAAGAATTAGACATTTCCGTCCAAAATTCTGGATAGAAGCAAGCCAGTCAGGTCCGAAGCACTTCTGCAATACGGACAAGCTGATCATAATTATCATGGCAATGGGAGAAGGGTTCTTTGCGGAAGATCATACTTGCAAGCATGCATTCTAGACACCACATATCTAACGAGTAGTCATAACATTGATAATCTACTAAAAATTTGGGACCTTTAAAGTAACAAGATGCAACTCGAATATTGTAGTCTTGCTTTGGACGATAAAATTCAGCCAATCCCCACTCGATCAAGCGTAACTGCTTTTTCTCATGGTCGATCATGACGTCATGCGGCTTCACAGTGCCTTGAGCAGTTCATACAAATAGTAACGAATATCTAAATCACTTAGGGTTCTGTGCGACTGCTTGAAGTCCGAATTGTTAACGTATTTCACTCACTGATAGACGATTCTCACTCGTAACATCACGACTCTAAGGAAGGCGAAACCGCCGAAATGTCAGCCATCCACCAACAAGAATAACAGCAACAACAACAACAATAACAATAATAATAATAATAATAACAACGAAGACCTAGGCCGACATTGCATCAGCTAAAGAAGACCAGTTTATAATATATAAATAAATATAAAAACAAGTTGCTCCACAATCACTAGATCAAAATGGGTTTACTGCAAAACTAAGCGCTCTGTTTAGGGCATCGGATGGTGTAATAAGCAAAAACCCTAACAGAGCTGCCAGCAAAAAAAGAACAGAAACAAATTGTCAACAATCAGTACATTAAACTAGGTTTATTGCAAATTGAGCACTTTGCCTAAGGCACAGGACGGTGTGAGAAGCAATCAGTTCACGGATATCACATCGATATCATGAGGTTTAGACCAAAAGAACACGTCCATCACGTATAATGGCAACTGTTCCGCATATCCATTGCATCTAAGTCTTTTCGGGGTATATCTCTTATATTGCCCGATAAGAAACGCCAAGTTATTTTTGACACGGTCACCTTTGACAAGGACAAGTTTTCAAACATGATGTTATAACAAAGGAAGATACGGTAGAGTCCTATGCTGGTTTCAAAAGAAATCCGAGGCTGCTTAAAATGCACTTGGGCTCTCAAATCAAAATGTCCGCGTCGCATTTCCACAACATTCCTTGATCAAGATAACAAACTTTAGTATTGATTTACTAATGACAGGAAGGAGCACTACGTCTCCAGATGTTGAAAGCAGAATCTTTTCTCAACCCGGCAATGGTGACGCAGAGGATCCGAGAAGAAATCTTCTGGGTTGGTAAATTCAATTCGCAGGTGCTTGAAATACATAAAGGATAGTAGCTGTATTTTTAGTTTTATTAATTTTATTCCCTGTGGTGGCGATGAGGTGAGGCCCAACTTTACATGAATACCAAGTCGCAAATATTAGTTCTTGTTGCCGCCACGCGGGTCTTTCTTAGTGTTTGCCGGGAACAACTTCGAGTTTGGGTTATAATAGTTTATAGCGATAACAACTGTACAATAATCATATCTGGTATGGGTTTAGGTAGGTGTATACGAGCGAGATTGAAGTGAGAACAGGCAATGCAGTTGAAGGAAGTTTGGTGGGTATCGGAATTGGGGCACTGAGGAATTGAGGGACTGGATGAATACAGCCGCACGCTACCAGCGCTTGAAGACGAATCCCTGCCCTCTCCTTGTCTTACTTCTGTAATGGGTGGGGCTTTGGCAGACGGAACTAAAGAGAATGTTTAGAGAGTGGTTCTAAAGGTTTTTTCTACTAGTACAATCTAATAGGGCTACATATAAAAAGACGGGTGCTTGCAACGTTTCTCAGCAGTGCAATCTGATAAGGCGACAGACAAACCATAAGACTGTAACCGCAGATATTTTCGTGAGATAACTGCGAACGAAATGTTAGACATAAGATTATCAAATTGTAATGTGAAGGGAGGTCATAGAAAAAGGATTTGAAATGTTAGATGTAGAAAACATTTCAATGTTCGTGAAGAATGTTCTCTATATTCTCACCTTTTTCATGGGCGCTTGTAGCGCTGTGGTAAGAAGTGCTCTGCAATACACATAGGTTCGATACCTCGTCGCAAGCTTACCAAGCCAGCCATCCGTCAGGAGTCGGCAAATTGCTACCAGAGTTGTCTGGGAGGATAGCAACACTGACTCGATAAATTAGTAGGCCACCGTGAGTCATTGTATGGGCTAGATATGCACACAATTACGTTTAACGATACGTAATGAAGTCAAACGGCACTATGTTCTGCGCGTCAAAGGAGAACTCCAATCCATAATTTTCTATAGCCGGCGATATCGCTGTCTTAGTAAATATTATCAGAAAATTATTCAATGCAAAAGAGCTTGATCATACGAGAAAGAGGATGCTCATGCGCCACGAATAAATCCGAGGCGGGTCCAAGTGTCTAAAAACACTTGGACCTTAAAAAAAACCGAAACAGCTTATTCTCACGCTGGTTTTTAAGCTCTCGTTAAGATCGCGGATCAAATCATATTTCACGAGTTTGCTCTACGAGAAAACAAGAGCGAGGGTGATTTATTCGAGGAGACCCTTATTATCTTTCAGCTGGGGAACCACTATCAATTGTCGCCGGCATAAACCTTGTACATCCACCAATTAGCCATCACATGCACTCTTTCGATAAGATTCCTTCGTCCTTAATCATCACACCGCACCCTGGATTTAAGCAGCCTAAAATGAAGAGTAGTAGCACCACTTGATAATTACTAAGGTATCCAGCTGATCAATATATTAGACAGTTCTATGATTAGCTCAAGAAGATGAATGAAGATCATCTCCAAATTTAATGTCGAATGTTTACTGAGGAATATTAATATAAACGACCATTTGTTTTATCATTCCAACATTATATTCAATTCCATTATATCCCATTACCAAATTATTCATTCTAACGGCAAAGAAAAAGAACTATTCTTCGTGATAGTTCCCTTATTTAGCGTGTGCACTTAAAGTATGCACGAGTCCTGCATGTTACACGGGTTATGATAATGACGCTGGTAGCGTTTATCATCTCTTTGCGCCATAACTGTGATCTTACTATACAATGTAAGACGAGAACATCTCTACAAAAGTTGCCAGTGGAAATAAGGCCTTCGAATCAGTTTTCCGCACCAAATAATCACTACGTAAAATTAGAATGCTCGATTTTTGAGAAAATTTCTACATGAGACATTTTAGACATTATCACAGTGCAATATAGGGCGCGTGTGGCGCAGTGGTTGGAGGCGCCGCTGCGACACGCACGTGCAATTGATCCCTGCGCCCATGGCCCACTAAGCCTTCCATCCCTCCGGGGTCAGCAAATTGATACCAGACTCGTCTGGGAGGATAGCAGCATTGGCTCCATACATCGACAGGCCACCGCGAGTCATTGTAAAGGCCAAATATGCATTCACCCACCTGCAATGATGCTCAATGAAGTCGAATGCATGGCGCATCCCTCAGAGATTGATCAACGCCGAGAGCTTTATCCTTTATCACAGTGCAATACCGCAGACCTGGGTTACCAAACCTTTAATAATAATAATAATAATAATAATAATAATAGCAATAATAGTAATACAAAAATAATAGTAATGAAAATACAAGAATAATGGTAAAAGTAGCAATACAGGAATAACGATGCTCAGCATCGTACCCCTAAGCAGCAATATAGTAACAACGCCAATACTTAATACTTTATGCTTGAACAGCCTGTCCTCACTGGTTGTGTGGGGCCCAGCAGAATCTCCATTTTTCGGAGATTTACTGGTCAGCCTGGCCAAGGTCTGCCCCAGGTCTTCACCACCACACGCAGTCGCAGCCCTTGTGTATCAAGGAGAGATTTGCTATCATGTCACCTTAATACCAGGACGGTGGTTAATACTGGTATTGCTTTACTCTTAGCTAGGATTCCTGATGGAAACGCCAGACTCCCTCTTAGCTTGGGAGACCTTGCCGTACGGACGAATCATCCCACGGTACATCGCAGTCCGACACCCAGGAACACCTCCCACCCACGACGAAGAGGTAAACCATTGCGGGAAACAACGTCAATAAGGGAGGATAACCGGATAGCAGTTGGTACCGGACTGGGAGAAATCATTCTCTGCAATCCATTGGGAACGCTGCAGCCTGACAAACTTAGGACTCCAGAGAGAATTGCTCGACCAGCATTCTATGACATTCAAGATGAAACGAAAATCCTCATGAAGCAACCGAAGCTACACGTATAGAGTTGGAAGACCTTCGTGGACGATGTATTCGAGGAAACGAATTGGATGTGAGAAGTGCTGGGATCCGCACAGTAGACGTGAACACGGATCAAATAAAATAAATAAAAGCATTGCAATGAGATTATCATATGGAGCTGTATATGTAAGCTTGTGATAACAATAACTTGTAATGACCACACAATGAAGTTAGTGTGTCAAGAGATATGTGGCAGTAGGATGAAGTTAATGTACAATACTGATCAAGTGGATTAACAAACTGGATCATCCACACGAAACAAAGCATAAGATGAACAGGAGGACTACAAGGGTCCTAGCCAACGAATAGTATAGTAACTCGTGAGGCCATTTAGATGTGTTCTGAAGAAGACGGTGTTTTGGCAGAGGTTCACAATGTCCCCGAAAACATTCGTCGACTATCGCTTCTTCATCTCTCGTTAAGAACTCAAAAAAAGATGTCTGCTCTTTCAAACAACTTTTTGCCACTCGTGTAACAGTACTGAAGCTTTGAACAGAAATAACACAAAAAAGGGCTGCGCTTACATAGTTTAGCTAAAGAGAAGTGTTTATTGCAAGCAAAGTTGTTCTGAATGGGATAAAAACATTTACACACTGCCAGATTTCTAGGTGATGAAAGGAACAGTGAGTGTAGTCGTTATTATAGGAACATACGATAGCGTGAACGAAGAAAACTTTCCGAAGAATGATTGCTATAAACTCTAACAAGAGATCGCCTCCCCAGCATAGCGAATAGAGTTGGAAACTTCCACGTGGGATGACAGTTTAGAACGAAGCTACACTGATATAACGGGTACTAAAACAGACATCAAATACTACACTGCACTGATTATGGAGAAATATAACTACTTTGATGCCAAAGACGGTAAAAGTGGCCCCGTGCCGAAAGACTGCTCTGCTCTTTGTGTATCTTGAGCGAATGGAGTGCAAATGGAATCTGCTGGTGTGCAATCAAGTAACTCACGGATTTGGATAACACACGGGCCACATGAGGCAGGTGAAAAGTGAGAAGAGCAACCACACTGTTGTCTGCTAAATTATGATGATTCTTCGGCTAAGTACCAAAATTTGCAATTTAACAAGCATTGTGTCAGTTGGCCAGTGGATTGGGGAGTTGGTCGGATTTGTCTTTTGTCCGCCAACTGTACGTGGAATGCTCGACTTTGTATAAATTCGCCACGCGGGACTTTTTCCGTAACTGCCGTGGACAACCTCGAGTTTGGGTTCTAACAGTTTATAGCAATAACAACAGTACAGCAATAATATGTAATATGTGACGATTATTTGGTTAACTGGATGTATACGAACGAGATTGAAATGAGAACAAGTAATGCAACTGAAGGAAGTTAGGGGAACACTCAAGCTGGAGCACTGATAAACTCAGGGCTTGGATGAAGAGCGAACGAACGCTGCAAGCACTTGAAGGCGAAAGCTATGAGCTGTATATTACTTCTGTAGTGGGTGGAGCTTTGCCAGTGGGAACTAACAACCATGCTGACCCAGGGCATGACACGGTACATGCGTGATAAGTACATCAACTGAGGCAGTAGGCTAGAGGCTTCGTCAACATAGAACTCAATCAGGCAATAAAGGAATAGCTCGTGGATAAAGGTTATCAGAAAGACTAAGTAAAGTCTAATCAAAAGGTCATGTGAATGAGATAGATTTAAGACAGTTATAAGCGAACAGTTAATGTAGGAGACATGTGATATTGTAGAGAATAGGAACTATTTAAGGAATAGTTACTATAAGCATTACATCGAGTTGAGAGACCAGCTGAGAGACAGACGAAACGAAAGATCCGTACCCTGTGGTGGTGATCGCGTTACTCACCGGAAAGGACAATAGCACGTTCGTTTCATCACCGCTGACATCTGCTGTCGGGAGTTTTGCAAATATCGCAACAACGTAAAAGTTATATTTCGCAATATACCTTGTCCTTAAAAAAAAGAATATGCAGTAAACAAAAAGGTTAAGATTACATTGAGTGTTAACAATTTGTACTATACACGATGCTTCCACTGACTTCGAAAAAAATTCCCAAGTATTGCCCCTGCCACGCTCTCTACTCTGAATCTCTCAATATTTTTAATTAATTCTTGGTGCATACCATGCTCGGCATTGGAATCACCCAGCAAATGAACGAGAACGTTCTCTATGTTAGATTTTTCTGAACATCGTCAAATACAGAGAGCATCCATTCGTCGTCGAATGGTGGTTACTGCACAGCAAGCGAATATTCCCACTCCCTTTGTGTTGGTATTTAGTGGTTCCGCGTGGTTGGTTTTAGTGGCTTTTAGTGGTGTAATGGTCATTCAGACGATTATGATGGCCTTCACAGTAGACGTGGTGCTGTGCAATGTTAATAATATGACTATCAATAAAGCAGTTCAGAGTAGAGGAGTCATTCAATTTTCCATAAAGCACGTATCTCACGATGGAACACTGTAAAACTAGCTAGACTTTAAGGTTGGTCAATAATATCCTCTAAATTCACTGGATATATAGAATTGAGGCAAAATTTGCCTTACGGGAGAACAATTTTGTTAAGAATTCAATTTCCTGTTTGTCACGTGTCAATTACTAAAGTCAGGATTTTAGCATTATAAGTGAAACTCACAATGAGGTTAAGCATTTGCAATATCCAAATGGTATCTGAGGTTCATTTTCTGCAGCCTAGCTACTTCAAAGGAACTTAAAGATCGGTTAGTAATACTTATACCTCGCATTAACACGACTCACTATTATCTGAATACCAAGTAGTTAAAAAGATCCGGTCGGATTAGCTACTCGCCTCTGCCTGTGCCAAGCAAGGCTTTTGGTGTTTAGCAGTCCCAATGCTGAGCATCTCAAACTCGGACAATCAAACCTGTATATATACATATTATTTGCATAACAACGCAATGAGATTATAAATGCATGTATAGTTGCGTAATATGTAGAGGCCGGTGTGGCGTCGTTAATGAGATGCAGTCATGATAGTACTGGGCCTGCTACAGTATAATTAATGCTGAGGAAATGGCACCGGTGAACTCCAAGGCATCCACAGAAGCCAAATGGCCGTGCTAAGAGGCGCGGCTAGATCCGAGAGAGTGGCGTGGGTCGCGGGGTCACGCCACAGATTGCAAGGTCTCGCCCTTAAGCAATGCATCGCGCCTGGTATTATGCCCGGTGATGTATCTGATGGTTATAGTTGCCATATTTGCTGGCGCGTCAGACCGCTAAGATCGGATATGAATGTAGTGCACTCAGCACTATCAGAACACATAAAGAATAAAGTTACAATGGAGAACATTATTTTCTGTTAGATAATGTTTATTTGGTCGACTTGTCGACACCTCGAATCTTTAAATGAAGATGAATGGCAGTTGAGTCCATCTTCACATTGTTTTCGTTTCTAGGGCAAGCAATTTATGGCTATGAAGCGGCTAACCAAAGTTTTTTTTAAATTGAAGAACTGTGTACTATCCTGAACACTTCTGCTATCCACACACTCTCCCAAGGAATGGCTTCCAGTATTCGATTCCTCCTTAAGTTTCCAGTGAAATAGAAAAATGGTTTTTGTTTCAGATGCTCTTTTGTTGCACAATTTGCCAATTTTTCGCAACCATAACATACGGTAAATCACTGTGATTCTGGGATATGTTGAAAGCACAGTTAGTGTAAAAAATTGGCTGAGAAAAAGTCAAATCATGGACCTCGGTGGAGCAATGGATAGCATGTGAGCCGTAGAAAAGGGACATCCCGTGTTCGAAGTGCACATGAAGTTTTGCGCATTCAAACCAACTTTCCTTGCACAATTTGCCAATTTTTCGCAACCATAACATATAAACCACTGTGATTCTGGGATATGTTGAAAGCACAGTTAGTGTAAAAAATTGGCTGAGAAAAAGTCAAATCATGGACCTCGGTGGAGCAATGGATAGCATGTGAGCCCTAGAAAAGGGACATCCCGTGTTCGAAGTGCACATGAAGTTTTGCGCATTCAAACCAACTTTCGTTGATCTTCAGCAAGAATTACCAATACCTTCTTGGATTACTAGAAAGAAAAGAGGGTGATAAATAGATTTATTTGGCCTACGCTTCCACATCTTCATTTTCTTCAGAGCAGCAGATTCGAATCGATAGTCCACAGCTGGTCACAACCGAATTTCCTCATGTCTTAACACCATTTAGGATTGTGTTTTACACAATATCCTGCCGAATTGAATAGGCATTAAATAAAAGTTTAAAAAACGCTAAACAGTTCGAAATTAACAATTCCCAGAGAAATTCGTTACATAATCGAATCTATTAGGCCTCTTAGAGGTGATGAAATGCGTATTTGGTTTATACAATAAATTTCTCAAAACTTTTCTTTTCATAGACAAGTTCGATCGCCATTTTCCGGCCTCGAGCTGATGGAATACCCGATGACCCTTAAATGTCAATAAGTGGACAAGGGTCGGTGGCCATTGGGTGCGATGGAATGTTAAGCGCACAGAAGGAAGACCAGCGACCGGATATTTGGATCCCTTCATGGCAACCGTAGAGGAGAAACGTGGTACTTTCCAAGCCAGTAGAAGCGACCACAGCTTGGAACACTCATGCACGGAACAGAGACAAATGAAAATTTACTAGCACCGGTTTCATTTGTACAACTATCAAAGGAATGAGAGCAGATGAGTAGTTTACAAAAGATTTTCTGTTAACTCGCAACCAAATAAAATTTTGAAAAGGCTAGAAGCTGTATGCAAACAAAAGTGAACCTTTGTAAGCCTCTTAGCATAGTGGTGAATCAATCTTTAAAAAGATCTTGCTCAAATGCTGTTAGGAAATAGTACAAATGCAACCATTCCTCACGATCTCCAACCTTTTAGATCTGTCTAAACGTCGAAGAAATCTAAAAGTTTACAGTGAAGCTATAATGGAATAAGCATCGAAACTCTGTCCTTTTTATCGCTTTGTCGTTTTAATGTTTTCCATTAGCACACTTTAATGTCTAATATCAAGCGCGAAGCTTTTTGAATTGTGTGTTACCATATGTGAAAGTTAGTGTTACCATTGATCCATATGTGAAGCTCAGATACCCACTCACTGTTTGTTCCGCTCTAATCCATGGGTTCCAATGTGAGGTCTTTCAAACAATGTTCTAGATGCAATTTTAGCATTTCAATCGCAAATAATGAGTTCGAGAAAGTCTGTTCCTTGCAGAACTTTTTCATTACTATATAGAAAGATTCGACCCTGTCTCTGTTATTTTCCAATTCTTTCGCCAAACTCGTGTTGACAAGTACGCTGACGCAGCCGACTTCTGTATTGTCGCATATTCTAAACAGCAGTTCTTTTTCTAAGTCATAGGCGGTATTGACTTAGTCGTGTATTCATTCTTTACCTCATACTTCTAGCACACATCATTTTCAATGGAGGACTCAAATATAAGTATACGTGCGTTACTTGTACATATCGTGGCTTTTCTCATTTCAGATTTGGACAGCCTAGAACGACCCTAAAATTCTATCAGCGGCCACTCTTGACCATCTTTCACGAATTTCCACTAAATTGTTTATAGGGTTTTGGCCGAGCATATTTCTTAATACAACCTACACACAAGGCAACGCAACCACATATACATTTGCTTGAATATTTTTATGTAAAACGTATACATCAAGCTGAAGCGACAAGAGCAGGTAGAGTATCCTCTAGATGTGTCTGCTTGTTAAGGAGCACAAGGTTGCCTTTGCTTCGCGTTTAACTCCGCCATCCGGGTCGCATCAGGAAGCAGCCATTTAATGAGTTTTTCATACGTTTAAGTTTGCATTCATTAAGGCTGAAAAAAAAACGACGAGCACTTATCAGTCGAAAGGAAACAATTTTGTCATATGACAAGGCTCAATCATTTGTTTTGCTTACAATAATTAGACATGAAAGGGGGAAAAACTGGGTTAACTATCTCATTCACGTATTCTCTTAATCTCTCTTTAATCGGCTTCCACTTTTTCACGCTGAAAACAATTGCTTCTTAAAAAAAATCTGTGTAACTTAACTACCACTGAAAAACTCTTCATAAGAACCCTTTTAATGGGAGTTAGGTTTTCGCGATGACGGAATACAAAAACTTTATTTTGTTCCTTTATAAGTTCAGAGTTTATCGGTTTTTCTGATTTAATTCACAGTGAATTTTAAGGATTCGGTAACCATCTGCGGAGGGTCATAGACTAATGTTAGGATCTGCCGATCAGGAATAATTTGAGGCACAGGCAGCAAGCGGCTAGCGACTGCCGTGAATGGAAACCTGAGGATGCTCTAGCCCGTTGTCTCGGAATTCGAGGGGAAGCTGCGCTCAACCAGTATTCAGGAAAGTGTCGTGTCAGCTTTCACTAAGTGGACCACTTTCCACAGCTTAACCGATAATGTCTTTGTTTGACCATATTTTGTGATTGGAGCTCTCTAAAAGATGGTTTCAGCCATCATGTATAATAAAATTAACTTGCCATGTGGGTGATACCGAATTACATTCTGAGCAATAAGTTCACTGCGGTCTACTATTTGTCATTATAAAAAATGCTTAAAAACAAACCTGATATTTTAATGATAAATGCATTTGTTTACTTCGAAAAAAGACGATCTAGCACTTCTTGGTTGCTTTTAGAACTCATATAATCCTCATTCCATCCGTTGCAATGAAACCTCGTCATAGAGGTCGAGGAAACGGCACGCGTTCGCATT
Organism: Angiostrongylus cantonensis; assembly: GCA_009735665.1. Taxonomy (NCBI): domain Eukaryota; kingdom Metazoa; phylum Nematoda; class Chromadorea; order Rhabditida; family Metastrongylidae; genus Angiostrongylus; species Angiostrongylus cantonensis. Next base: position 448,702 of record MQTX01000071.1, read on the forward strand.
CTACCACTACATCTCGAGCAAGAAATGCCAAAATGCAGCAGAACTGAGATGTAGAGCTGTACTAACCTTTCTCGGTTTATATAACAGCTCATCATTTTATTTTTATGGCTTTGAACCTAGTACATTGAAAACAAGGGACAGCAACGGAATGGCTCAGGATAAGTATGCAGCTAGCCTGAACATGAATCCAGCAAAAAAATTGATATGGATCCTTAATCGTGTTCCTCAGTAAGCAACGTCGAATACGACGGATCTCTAGCCAGAAGCCAGTTCACTGAAATCCATTCATTATATTGAATAAGCAGCACCATTTACAATTCTCGACCATTTTTGTTCAGACATTATGTGATAGCGTGCGATAGGTCATGCTGTAGATTCTGCCTTATACAGCAATTATGACTTGGATGAGTATAGATCAGCGTGCACTAATGGTTTTTGTCTCTAGGTCGTAGCGTAAGGGGAAATGCACGCATCTGGCATTTCATAATGTTAACCTACTGTACATCTCATCATTGCCTATTTACGCCGTCCAACTTTGCTAGTCATCACGAAAGTCGAGGAGAAGAATCCCGTTTTGCTGAGTTGACTGCTTGTTTTTTCGTTCACGTATTTATGACCTAAGCCCCATATCTAAAATATTATCATGTAAAGGAATGTTCAGTTTTTCTTATATTGACAGCCTTTCTCTTCTTAACTTGGATATTATGCGTTCGACATCCTTTTTTTAAAAATGTTTTCCTTTTGAGCACACATGTGATTATCGCTCTTAGAGAATGAGCGATGGAGTACATTCTATGGTTAAAAGATAGGAATAATTTACGTTTCTTCTCTTTTAGTAATCACCAAATCTTTAGAAGCCTGCAGTTTTTAGACCGACGGTAGATGCTTTTTGTCCAGATTACTTTCTTTTTTGTAACTGCTAGGATTTTGTAAGTCTGACAGTCACACCTTGGACGCTATCAAGCACCAATGGAAGAATGGCAAATGCGATGTTTTAAAAGTGAGTGGATGTAAAAGAAAAAAATGCTGCTGATTGGTAAGTAATTAATTAACTGGACTGACTTTCACTTGAATTCTGAACCCTGGATTCGGTCCAGCCAGCTGTATTGACGACGATGACGCAAAAAGCGCTTTGAAGGAATTCATCGCTTCCAGAACCGCAGAATTTTAACCAGCTAAAACGCACAAAATTGATCTTGTTGGTAAAATGTGCGAATTTGAACGATTTTTTACTTTGATGAATAAATTTTTGTTTGAAGCGGGTTATGACATTTTCGATAATGCAGTGAAAAACTCTCATTTATTTCTGACCAAACTAATATTTCCCAGCTGTATTTATCGATACATAGTCCTAACGTCGACGTCGAAAGAGGGATTAGGCAAGGCGAGCATCTTGCCAACCAAAATTATTTACCGCCACCCTCGAGAACGACATGCGAACATTGGAATGGGCTAGTATGGGAGTGAAAATCGACGGTCGGCAGATACATCACCTTCGCTTTGCTTATGATGTCGTTCTTATAACACCAGACATTAGCCAAGCGGAACGTATGCTTGCGGACTTTGACAAAGCGTGTGGAAAGATTGGTCTTCGACTAAATATAAAGAAAACGATGTTCATGAAGAACGGATTGGTTTCGTATGCCCCATTCACGCTCAACGGAACGAATATCTCCGAATGCTCCAGTTATGTCTATCTAGGCCGGGAAATCAATATGATGAACGACTTAGCTCCAGAGCTGAGCAGAAGGAAGCGAGCGGCTTGGGGAGCTTTCAAGAGCATCGAGGATGTAGTGAAGAGAACAAAGAACACTCAACTCCGTCCCACCTTCTCGACACAGCGGTTCTTCCTGCCCTAACGCATGCGTCAGAAACCTGGTCGCTGCGCAAGCAGGATGAAAGATCACTCAGCGTTATCGAACGCTCAGTCGAAAGATGTAAATGATAAGATCCCAAGCTCCAACCTGCGTCAACGATCAAAAATCAAAGATGCCGTTCCGTAGGCCAAGCAGTCGAAGGTAGGGTTAGCCAAAGACATAATACGTACAAACGACAACTAATGGACAAGAGCCGTTAGTGACTGGATTCCTCGGAAGTTCAAATGCACTGCAGGAGGGCCACTGATCCGATGGTCAGAGTTCTTCACAAAAACCAGAGAAGAAAGGTAAAATGCTCAGCGAGTCTCTAAAGCGAGTAGAACCCACAAAGCTCTCTTGCACGAGGCAGGAAAAAATCAAGGAATTACTGGCGCATGCTGGAGTCACTCGACAACCAACGGGACGACAGGTATTACAGGTAAATGCCCTAATTGGTCACATAATCATCCCTGATTCTTTTTCTATGAATGTTGAAAGATCTTTGCTTTTCTGTCATATATTTGTCTTATAGAACAATTTCATTGAATTTGTTGTAATTGATTTCGTTCTTATGTAATAAAATGCCATTTTATTGATGTACTAAACCATACCTACGAATCTCGCTCATATGAGAGATCTCGAGCTGGTTAGTCGCGAGGCTACGTGGCACGTCCCCAGGTGGCAGATAGGGGCTGATCGCGGACCAAAAGCGATATTCGCTTCCCTGAAACGCAGGTAGATCCAGGGGATGAACTTCCTCTTTCCGCTGCGCTGATTTCGCACATATCTTCTGTACTTGCAAAGCGTATTCATGCATGCGTGTGTGAGTGCGGATTGTATTCTACGAGTCAATTCGGCCAAAAGCCTGCAAGGCGTCATCGGCCTGGCCGACACGAGACGACGCCGCCCATTCGACGCCATATATGACACCGAAGAAGAATTGTTACTGGGAACTACAGTAGGGGAGTCGGCGGCGTCGGTGTTCTCGTCAACACGAGTTTCTCCGTGAACATCGATTCATTCGAACAGGTTACAACCCGAATCGGACGTTTACGATTAAAAAGATGTGGATCAATTCCGGTTTTGACAATCTTCGTCGTTTACGGGCCGACATCAAACTATGACGAAGAAGAAGTCGAAGTGCTCTACGTGGACCTGGAGAAGATCTATAGAGAAGACCACGCATTCTTCAATGGTTATCGTTGGAGATTTCAACGCTAAGATATGACCAAGAAAAACGTCTGAAGAATGTCACATCGAGACCCGCAGATTAGAATGGAACGAACAGGGTGAGAGGCTGTCCGAGTTCATCATAACGATCAAGACCATTCATGGTAATGCGCAATTCCAGAAGCCCCACCCTTAACGCTGGGCGTGGGAGTCTTCCAATGGGGAGTACAATAACGAAATGAACCACATCATACTAAATAGAAGGTTTTGCCTAACTGATGTCACTGTTGTCCTGGAATTCTACACAATATCAGACCAACAACTTCTTCGTGCAAAATTCTATTTCTCGCGAAAAGGAGAAAGCCGCTAAATTCAAAAACCAAAGATCCAGAACCGTCGTAAACTGGGACTTATTCAATTTATTAGTCGGCTGTTAGGAAGATGTCCTTGCCGATAACACTGACGAAAAATGCGATCGGCTCATTGAACTTCTTCACGTTAGCGCTATGAAAGCTGAAGGTTCGAAAGTCACCAAGAGACGTCACTCTCCAAAAACTTTCGAGCTGATATGCCAGCGTGGAATCGCACGAGCTGCAGGCAACCGCGAAATAAAATCCGAACTTGCAAAACAATACAGGCAGGCGATAAAAAACGTTTCAAAGAGAGAAGAGCAGCAGTAATGGTCGAGCCTGCAGAGGCTGCGAACAGCATTCGCAAAGCCCGCCGAAGCTTCGCCGATTACAAGACCAAGATGATTGCATTCCGACGCCCAGACGGAACAATAACAGCGTCCAGAAAGACAATGGAAAAAATCATTCACGACTACTACACAGATTTCTTCGATAGCCACGTCCATCTCCCGTCATATGAAATAAAAGATGATGGATATGTTGTACCAGTGGTTCTCCCTTCCGAAATCCGACAAGCCTTTTCATCAGTGAAAAACAGAACATCACCAGTTCCGCACGGGATAAGATCAGAACACCTCAAGAACCTTCCCCCAGTCCTCGTAAACACACTGTCTCGGCTCTTCACACGTTACTTGTCTGAATGCAAGGTCCCTACACGGTGGTAGACCAGCATGACCGTGTTATTCTTCAAGAAGGGTGACCTTTACCATATCGGCAAATATCGCCCACTCTGCTTGCTGTCTGTCGTCTACAAACTTTTAACCTGAGTGACCAGTCATTTAACCATCATAAACAGGATTGACAAAACACTGGACGAAGGACAGCCATGTGTGAAAGCAGGGTTTCGCAAAGGGTTTAGTACGATGGACCACATCCACACGATAACAAGGCTCATTGAAGTATCGCGAGAGTGCGAAAGACCGCTCTGTCTCACTTTTATCGACTTAGAGAAGGCCTTTGATTCAATTGAGATAGAAGCAGTCATGGAAGCCCTTGGTAGTCAAGGACTCTCTGCTCAACACATAAAGATTTTTTGTGAGCTGTAAAAAAGTTTCACAACCAAGATTTCACCATTCTGCAACGATGTTGACATCGTCGTCAAAAGAGGGGTTAGGCAAGACGATACCACCTCGCCAAAATTATTTACAGGTCCCTCCAGAACGTCATGCCAACACTGGCATTGGGCAATATGGGACTGAAAATCGATGGTCGGCAGATACATCACCTTCCTTCGCTTTGCTGATGATATCGTTCTTATAACACCAGACATTAGCTAAGCGGAACGTATGCTTGCGGACTTTGACAAAGCGTGTGGAAAGATTGGTCTTCGACTAAATATAAAGAAAACGATGTTCATGAAGAACGGATTGGTTTCGTATGCCCCATTCACGCTCAACGGAACGAATATCTCCGAATGCTCCAGTTATGTCTATCTAGGCCGGGAAATCAATATGATGAACGACTTAGCTCCAGAGCTGAGCAGAAGGAAGCGAGCGGCTTGGGGGAGCTTTCAAGAGCATCGAGGATGTAGTGAAGTGAACAAAGAAAACCCGATTCCGTGCCTACTTTTTCGACTCAACGGTACTTCCTGCCCTAAAGTTCGCGTCAGAAACGTGGTCGATGCTTAAGCCGAATGAAAGATCACTCAGCGTTATCGAGCGCGCAGTTGAAAGGACGGTGCTAGGAGTATCCCGTTTCACACAACTAAGGGATGGGATCCGAAGCTCCGACCTACGTCAACGATCGAAAATCAAGGAGGCGGAACACGTAATGCATATGGAAGACAATCGGTGGACAAGAGCCGTTAGTGACTGGATTCCTCGCGAGGTCAAACATACTGCAGAAAAGCTACAGACCCGATTGTCAGAATTTTTTACGAAGAGCCTTGAAGAAAAATATGATGCACGACGAGTCTCTAAAGCCAGCAGAAACCATTGGGCTACTTTTTTCACGCGACTGGGAAAAATGGAAGACTTACTGGCCCCCGTTTAAGTCACTCGACGATCAACGGGACTACAGGTAGCATAGGTGATACTAAAGCATATGTTTGAAATTTTTGCGCAGCTATATGTTTTTGCTCTGTCCGAGTTCATCATAACGATCAAGACCATTCATGGTAATGCGCAATTCCAGAAGCCCCACCCTTAACGCTGGGCGTGGGAGTCTTCCAATGGGGAGTACAATAACGAAATGAACCACATCATACTAAATAGAAGGTTTTGCCTAACCGATGTCACTGTTGTCCTGGAATTCTACACAATATCAGACCAACAACTTCTTCGTGCAAAATTCTATTTCTCGCGAAAAGGAGAAAGCCGCTAAATTCAAAAACCAAAGATCCAGAACCGTCGTAAACTGGGACTTATTCAATTTATTAGTCGGCTGTTAGGAAGATGTCCTTGCCGATAACACTGACGAAAAATGCGATCGGCTCATTGAACTTCTTCACGTTAGCGCTATGAAAGCTGAAGGTTCGAAAGTCACCAAGAGACGTCACTCTCCAAAAACTTTCGAGCTGATATGCCAGCGTGGAATCGCACGAGCTGCAGGCAACCGCGAAATAAAATCCGAACTTGCAAAACAATACAGGCAGGCGATAAAAAACGTTTCAAAGAGAGAAGAGCAGCAGTAATGGTCGAGCCTGCAGAGGCTGCGAACAGCATTCGCAAAGCCCGCCGAAGCTTCGCCGATTACAAGACCAAGATGATTGCATTCCGACGCCCAGACGGAACAATAACAGCGTCCAGAAAGACAATGGAAAAAATCATTCACGACTACTACACAGATTTCTTCGATAGCCACGTCCATCTCCCGTCATATGAAATAAAAGATGATGGATATGTTGTACCAGTGGTTCTCCCTTCCGAAATCCGACAAGCCTTTTCATCAGTGAAAAACAGAACATCACCAGTTCCGCACGGGATAAGATCAGAACACCTCAAGAACCTTCCCCCAGTCCTCGTAAACACACTGTCTCGGCTCTTCACACGTTACTTGTCTGAATGCAAGGTCCCTACACGGTGGTAGACCAGCATGACCGTGTTATTCTTCAAGAAGGGTGACCTTTACCATATCGGCAAATATCGCCCACTCTGCTTGCTGTCTGTCGTCTACAAACTTTTAACCTGAGTGACCAGTCATTTAACCATCATAAACAGGATTGACAAAACACTGGACGAAGGACAGCCATGTGTGAAAGCAGGGTTTCGCAAAGGGTTTAGTACGATGGACCACATCCACACGATAACAAGGCTCATTGAAGTATCGCGAGAGTGCGAAAGACCGCTCTGTCTCACTTTTATCGACTTAGAGAAGGCCTTTGATTCAATTGAGATAGAAGCAGTCATGGAAGCCCTTGGTAGTCAAGGACTCTCTGCTCAACACATAAAGATTTTTTGTGAGCTGTAAAAAAGTTTCACAACCAAGATTTCACCATTCTGCAACGATGTTGACATCGTCGTCAAAAGAGGGGTTAGGCAAGACGATACCACCTCGCCAAAATTATTTACAGGTCCCTCCAGAACGTCATGCCAACACTGGCATTGGGCAATATGGGACTGAAAATCGATGGTCGGCAGATACATCACCTTCCTTCGCTTTGCTGATGATATCGTTCTTATAACACCAGACATTAGCTAAGCGGAACGTATGCTTGCGGACTTTGACAAAGCGTGTGGAAAGATTGGTCTTCGACTAAATATAAAGAAAACGATGTTCATGAAGAACGGATTGGTTTCGTATGCCCCATTCACGCTCAACGGAACGAATATCTCCGAATGCTCCAGTTATGTCTATCTAGGCCGGGAAATCAATATGATGAACGACTTAGCTCCAGAGCTGAGCAGAAGGAAGCGAGCGGCTTGGGGGAGCTTTCAAGAGCATCGAGGATGTAGTGAAGTGAACAAAGAAAACCCGATTCCGTGCCTACTTTTTCGACTCAACGGTACTTCCTGCCCTAAAGTTCGCGTCAGAAACGTGGTCGATGCTTAAGCCGAATGAAAGATCACTCAGCGTTATCGAGCGCGCAGTTGAAAGGACGGTGCTAGGAGTATCCCGTTTCACACAACTAAGGGATGGGATCCGAAGCTCCGACCTACGTCAACGATCGAAAATCAAGGAGGCGGAACACGTAATGCATATGGAAGACAATCGGTGGACAAGAGCCGTTAGTGACTGGATTCCTCGCGAGGTCAAACATACTGCAGAAAAGCTACAGACCCGATTGTCAGAATTTTTTACGAAGAGCCTTGAAGAAAAATATGATGCACGACGAGTCTCTAAAGCCAGCAGAAACCATTGGGCTACTTTTTTCACGCGACTGGGAAAAATGGAAGACTTACTGGCCCCCGTTTAAGTCACTCGACGATCAACGGGACTACAGGTAGCATAGGTGATACTAAAGCATATGTTTGAAATTTTTGCGCAGCTATATGTTTTTGCTATTTAAGGTTGTAAAATACAAAGTATTCAAATGACATACGCGATTCGTTGACGTAGCTGACATGACTGTTCGTGCGGTGATTTGAGTTGGCCTAGGCTTGTCAAGGACGGCGGAAACCGATCAGTATTTCATGTGGATGTTGCTGTTGAACGAGTTGTGTAACTTGAATATGGCGTCTGAGTTCTCAGATTACACGTTTTCACGAGTAATACTTTTTTCCAGTTTTTGTTTCGAAAACTTAAAGGGTATATTCTTTTTGGGTGGTTAAACTTCATAGTTCGAGCATCGACTCCAAGAATTAATTCTTGTTTGTTTTTATCCTCTTGTACCGTACCAATTTGGAAAAGTCAAACTGACTGCGTGTAACCAAACAAGCATTTGTGGTATGCGACTTTCTGATTTCGCTTTTGCCTTTTTCCACTAAGTCGACTGATTGATGGAATGAATCCACTGATTCATAGCAACGTCTGTTGCCTATTTGCTAGAAAATATGCAAAAATCTAATCCACGTTTATCAGCTTCCATTTCTTCATTATGTCTGACTTGCACATAAAATTTCAAAAATGGAATGTCATGTGATGAAGTTCAGCCAAGAATCCAGCTTTTGAGGTGAATCAAATCCTAAGCAAAGATTGAAGAACTGCAACAAAATGACAGATGGGCTGTTCGTTTCAGATTTACTCGTATCTGGTGGCATTTTTATCATTTCGGAAAGCTACTATGGGATCCAGCGTTAGCAGGATTCATTTTATATGACCATTTTTTAAAATCAAACAATTCACAATCAAAAGCGAAACTAAAGAAACTCTGCAAAACACATTTAATTTTAACGCACATTAGACAACATGTAGTGAATGCAATGCATTCATTTCCAAAACGATAGTTTCAAATTGAAGTCATCAAACATTAAGTCAATTAATCTGAACATCTCATTAATACATTCGGATACCAATTTCTTTGGGTTGCGGGCTTCTCTGGGAAGCGGAAGACAATCCATAACTGAAAGCTGAATATTGGCCTTCTTCTTCACCCTCTGAGCTGGAACACAGAAGAAGAATAGAGAAATAAAAGAAAAGAGAAGCAGACTTTCGTTTCTAATAAATATATTAGTGGTGCTCGGGACACTGACGGGGTGCGCTCACTATTAGAATTGCGTCCAAGTTTCCCACTGTCTGAACCTAATTCTAGGGTATCTTTGCATAGGGTCGAATGTGGTTTGCAGAAACTTTGAGATAGACCATGTCGGTCATCATTCGAGAAAGGTTTCAAAAGTCAATACCAAAAACTGAGCATGGAATGGGTGAAAGTGGTAGCGGAAGGTTTAAAAGCACCAGCTATTTCGCGACATTAAAGTAAGTTAGCAACATCTCCCATTTCATGCCTACTTAGCAAATTTAATATGTTAATATTCACTGGTGATCTTGAGTCTAAAGACCCATTAACGTTCAAGCTTAAACCCATCGTTAGTGATTCAGAAGGTATCTCCAATAGAATAGCATGGTTCATGAGCCTAATGTTCATCAACTGCTGAAATACATACAGACTTATTTCATGAATACCCGAATATTCAGGTATTTCCTAAGTAGTACGTGGCACAATAGAGCGTACGTAATGGATTCGTTTGACGTTAAGACCTTTATACTGACGTGTCGACTGATTCGCAAAGCAAGCAGTCCTTGATCTCCTTATTCAACACGAGGGAGCAATAAGCATATATGGCTTCTCGATTCAAGAGCTCATGGGCCTATTAAAGGAATGCCTAAACTGCTCATTCTTTAAAGGTCCCAGAAGTATTTTGCACAAATGAGAGCCTTGGCATTGGAAAAGCCACTAGCACCAAGCCTTGTCATTGCTTTTATGTCTAAGGCGAACGGGACAGTACTCGGTCTCCTGCTATCACTCTGATGTAGATATATAGATAATTGTTTTGAGGCATTCAATGAACACTCTTCGCCTTCTTCAGAGCCGAATTGATCGGATTAGATGATTCACATGGTCGTAGTTGCGAGATTGTCGTTCGCTGTCGCATAGAGTAGAATCAGGTGAAGGGAGCACCACTAGAACGGTTCGCTTCACTCGGCGGTTATCCAGGACGGGTGTTGATTGATTTCCGCCACGGGTTTGAAAAACTATTAATTCGCTATGTGCCAGCTAATATAATATCGACTGTTGCAGGATGCCTTGTCCGCCCAAAGTAGATCATATTGGATTCGCTTCTGATCCGGAAGAATTTCAGTCATAAGCAGCAAACTTCTTCTGGATCCAAAACGGATAAAGAATATTTGCGATGGAGACATGTGGGCGCCCTAGCCTCGGTATCTCTGAGTTCAAGGGAAAATCACGCTCAACCAACACTCATCGACCTGTCAGTAAAGAGAGAAAGTAATTGACCCTTAAGTCACAACCGAACTTTAACCGAATCCGATTACACCAGCAGATGGCTGTTGCAAGACGCCGAAACGAATAAAGGGATTGCACGACCTGTACCACATATGAAAACTAGTGGTCAAAGTATCGAAGAAATCATGAAGTGTTAGAGACCGCTGCTTTACTTCCCAAAGAACAGCCCCCTTAGCCTTGAAACTTTTACATGAAATTGAATTTTAAGAATTGCGTCAGGATATTATATTCTACTATATTCTACACCTAATTTTTCTATTCCTATACAGTGTTCAAAAACCATATTTGCATATCAAGTTCGACCAGTCTTGCTACACAGCTTGGACATTCGTTCATAAACAGGATTGACAAAACACTGGACGAAGGACAGCCATGTGTGAAAGCAGGGTTTCGCAAAGGGTTTAGTACGATGGACCACATCCACACGATAACAAGGCTCATTGAAGTATCGCGAGAGTGCGAAAGACCGCTCTGTCTCACTTTTATCGACTTAGAGAAGGCCTTTGATTCAATTGAGATAGAAGCAGTCATGGAAGCCCTTGGTAGTCAAGGACTCTCTGCTCAACACATAAAGATTTTTTGTGAGCTGTAAAAAAGTTTCACAACCAAGATTTCACCATTCTGCAACAATATTAACGTTGACGTCAAAAATGGAGTTAGGCAAGGCGATACAATCTCGCCAAAATTATTTACAGCCAC
>MQTX01000071.1:459762-479242 GCA_009735665.1 Angiostrongylus cantonensis
CCTTCGCTTTGCTGATGATATCGTTCTTATAACACCAGACATTAGCTAAGCGGAACGTATGCTTGCGGACTTTGACAAAGCGTGTGGAAAGATTGGTCTTCGACTAAATATAAAGAAAACGATGTTCATGAAGAACGGATTGGTTTCGTATGCCCCATTCACGCTCAACGGAACGAATATCTCCGAATGCTCCAGTTATGTCTATCTAGGCCGGGAAATCAATATGATGAACGACTTAGCTCCAGAGCTGAGCAGAAGGAAGCGAGCGGCTTGGGGAGCTTTCAAGAGCATCGAGGATGTAGTGAAGTGAACAAAGAAAACCCGATTCCGTGCCTACTTTTTCGACTCAACGGTACTTCCTGCCCTAAAGTTCGCGTCAGAAACGTGGTCGATGCTTAAGCCGAATGAAAGATCACTCAGCGTTATCGAGCGCGCAGTTGAAAGGACGGTGCTAGGAGTATCCCGTTTCACACAACTAAGGGATGGGATCCGAAGCTCCGACCTACGTCAACGATCGAAAATCAAGGAGGCGGAACACGTAATGCATATGGAAGACAATCGGTGGACAAGAGCCGTTAGTAACTGGATTCCTCGCGAGGTCAAACATACTGCAGAAAAGCTACAGACCCGATTGTCAGAATTTTTTACGAAGAGCCTTGAAGAAAAATATGATGCACGACGAGTCTCTAAAGCCAGCAGAAACCATTGGGCTACTTTTTTCACGCGACTGGGAAAAATGGAAGACTTACTGGCCCCCGTTTAAGTCACTCGACGATCAACGGGACTACAGGTAGCATAGGTGATACTAAAGCATATGTTTGAAATTTTTGCGCAGCTATATGTTTTTGCTATTTAAGGTTGTAAAATACAAAGTATTCAAATGACATACGCGATTCGTTGACGTAGCTGACATGACTGTTCGTGCGGTGATTTGAGTTGGCCTAGGCTTGTCAAGGACGGCGGAAACCGATCAGTATTTCATGTGGATGTTGCTGTTGAACGAGTTGTGTAACTTGAATATGGCGTCTGAGTTCTCAGATTACACGTTTTCACGAGTAATACTTTTTTCCAGTTTTTGTTTCGAAAACTTAAAGGGTATATTCTTTTTGGGTGGTTAAACTTCATAGTTCGAGCATCGACTCCAAGAATTAATTCTTGTTTGTTTTTATCCTCTTGTACCGTACCTATTTGGAAAAGTCAAACTGACTACGTGTAACCAAACAAGCGTTTGTGGTATGCGACTTTCTGATTTCGCTTTTGCCTTTTTCCACTAAGTCGACTGATTGATGGAATGAATCCACTGATTCATAGCAACGTCTGTTGCCTATTTGCTAGAAAATATGCAAAAATCTAATCCACGTTTATCAGCTTCCATTTCTTCATTATGTCTGACTTGCACATAAAATTTCAAAGATGGAATGTCATGTGATGAAGTTCAGCCAAGAATCCAGCTTTTGAGGTGAATCAAATCCTAAGCAAAGATTGAAGAACTGCAACAAAATGACAGATGGGCTGTTCGTTTCAGATTTACTCGTATCTGGTGGCATTTTTATCATTTCGGAAAGCTACTATGGGATCCAGCGTTAGCAGGATTCATTTTATATGACCATTTTTTAAAATCAAACAATTCACAATCAAAAGCGAAACTAAAGAAACTCTGCAAAACACATTTAATTTTAACGCACATTAGACAACATGTAGTGAATGCAATGCATTCATTTCCAAAACGATAGTTTCAAATTGAAGTCATCAAACATTAAGTCAATTAATCTGAACATCTCATTAATACATTCGGATACCGATTTCTTTGGGTTGCGGGCTTCTCTGGGAAGCGGAAGACAATCCATAACTGAAAGCTGAATATTGGCCTTCTTCTTCACCCTCTGAGCTGGAACACAGAAGAAGAATAGAGAAATAAAAGAAAAGAGAAGCAGACTTTCGTTTCTAATAAATATATTAGTGGTGCTCGGGACACTGACGGGGTGCGCTCACTATTAGAATTGCGTCCAAGTTTCCCACTGTCTGAACCTAATTCTAGGGTATCTTTGCATAGGGTCGAATGTGGTTTGCAGAAACTTTGAGATAGACCATGTCGGTCATCATTCGAGAAAGGTTTCAAAAGTCAATACCAAAAACTGAGCATGGAATGGGTGAAAGTGGTAGCGGAAGGTTTAAAAGCACCAGCTATTTCGCGACATTAAAGTAAGTTAGCAACATCTCCCATTTCATGCCTACTTAGCAAATTTAATATGTTAATATTCACTGGTGATCTTGAGTCTAAAGACCCATTAACGTTCAAGCTTAAACCCATCGTTAGTGATTCAGAAGGTATCTCCAATAGAATAGCATGGTTCATGAGCCTAATGTTCATCAACTGCTGAAATACATACAGACTTATTTCATGAATACCCGAATATTCAGGTATTTCCTAAGTAGTACGTGGCACAATAGAGCGTACGTAATGGATTCGTTTGACGTTAAGACCTTTATACTGACGTGTCGACTGATTCGCAAAGCAAGCAGTCCTTGATCTCCTTATTCAACACGAGGGAGCAATAAGCATATATGGCTTCTCGATTCAAGAGCTCATGGGCCTATTAAAGGAATGCCTAAACTGCTCATTCTTTAAAGGTCCCAGAAGTATTTTGCACAAATGAGAGCCTTGGCATTGGAAAAGCCACTAGCACCAAGCCTTGTCATTGCTTTTATGTCTAAGGCGAACGGGACAGTACTCGGTCTCCTGCTATCACTCTGATGTAGATATATAGATAATTGTTTTGAGGCATTCAATGAACACTCTTCGCCTTCTTCAGAGCCGAATTGATCGGATTAGATGATTCACATGGTCGTAGTTGCGAGATTGTCGTTCGCTGTCGCATAGAGTAGAATCAGGTGAAGGGAGCACCACTAGAACGGTTCGCTTCACTCGGCGGTTATCCAGGACGGGTGTTGATTGATTTCCGCCACGGGTTTGAAAAACTATTAATTCGCTATGTGCCAGCTAATATAATATCGACTGTTGCAGGATGCCTTGTCCGCCCAAAGTAGATCATATTGGATTCGCTTCTGATCCGGAAGAATTTCAGTCATAAGCAGCAAACTTCTTCTGGATCCAAAACGGATAAAGAATATTTGCGATGGAGACATGTGGGCGCCCTAGCCTCGGTATCTCTGAGTTCAAGGGAAAATCACGCTCAACCAACACTCATCGACCTGTCAGTAAAGAGAGAAAGTAATTGACCCTTAAGTCACAACCGAACTTTAACCGAATCCGATTACACCAGCAGATGGCGGTTGCAAGACGCCGAAACGAATAAAGGGATTGCACGACCTGTACCACATATGAAAACTAGTGGTCAAAGTATCGAAGAAATCATGAAGTGTTAGAGACCGCTGCTTTACTTCCCAAAGAACAGCCCCCTTAGCCTTGAAACTTTTACATGAAATTGAATTTTAAGAATTGCGTCAGGATATTATATTCTACTATATTCTACACCTAATTTTTCTATTCCTATACAGTGTTCAAAAACCATATTTGCATATCAAGTTCGACCAGTCTTGCTACACAGCTTGGACATTCGTTCTGTTTTCAGTCTGCTCCACTGGTTTTACGACAATTAACAACTGACCCCAGGATCGACTTCCTATTAACCTCGGCACTGGAATATGAATACTTTCTTTTCTTGTTCAGCAATCACGAGGTTGTTACACAGCATACATTTACTTCCATAGGAAAACACACCATACAATACAACAGTAGCTGACGTTTCGGCAGTATCGCCTTCTTCAGAGCCTGGAAGGGTATACTGATATACAATTTATTACGCCACCGGTTTTTACATGACTTCCAATGAGGAAGGTTAGAACAGCTGATTATAGTCACATATGGTTCATGACTCATTGACAACTGAGTTTATGGAGATCGCCGTAATTTCAATAGCTATTTAACCACTGATAAACCACTGCTATTAGGCCATTTAATATTTTTTCTCATTATGAAACATCACTTCTGTCTCACACCTGTTTATAATCTTGCTGTTTATGCTTTCTTTCTCTCTTTACCTTATTCATTTTCTATCCTTTTTACTTCCTTCCACAAGTACCTAACCACTGTTTACTCACCACATTCCTCATATTTTTTTTACAACCAGTTCCTTGCCATCCTCTATTCTTATTTTTTCTCGCCTCTTTATTATTTTTTTCGTAAGATTACAAGAGAAGAAAAACTGAAGAAGCAAAAGCAGAGCTTAAAACGTGCGAAAACTTTAAGCAGTTTGAATTGTACTATTTTACCAATATACAATTAGCCGTGACATTGGTAAGCAGTTTTTCACTTGATTAAGAAATCTACAGTGAACAGTGTTGTTTTTGAGAATATCTTGAAATGTGTGCGATCATGTCGAATATTATAAAGTTTTGTATTAGACCAGTATCGGATTTGTCGATGCTGTCGCACCACAACCTCCCTGCGGTTTACCACGTCATCTTGACTGGGAAGTGTTCCTGCTCGCCGAGCTGCAATGTTCAGAGGGAGATTCATCCTGTCGGGAGGGTTTCCCAAGCTCAGAACGAGTCTGGCGTTTCCATCAGGAAGCCCAGCTAAGAATAAACCAATAGCAGGAGCCACCACCGTCCTGATTTTAAGGCAGTCGCATAGTGGCAAATCTCCCCTGATCCACAACGGCGGCGACTGCCTGTGGTGATGAAGACCTAGGGCAGACTTAGGCTAGGCTGATGCTTTTATGTCTAAGGCGAACGGGACAGTACTCGGTCTCCTGCTATCACTCTGATGTAGATATATAGATAATTGTTTTGAGGCATTCAATGAACACTCTTCGCCTTCTTCAGAGCCGAATTGATCGGATTAGATGATTCACATGGTCGTAGTTGCGAGATTGTCGTTCGCTGTCGCATAGAGTAGAATCAGGTGAAGGGAGCACCACTAGAACGGTTCGCTTCACTCGGCGGTTATCCAGGACGGGTGTTGATTGATTGATTTCCGCCACGGGTTTGAAAAACTATTAATTCGCTATGTGCCAGCTAATATAATATCGACTGTTGCAGGATGCCTGGTCCGCCCAAAGTAGATCATATTGGATTTTCGCTTCTGATCCGGAAGAATTTCAGTCATAAGCAGCAAACTTCTTCTGGATCCAAAACGGATAAAGAATATTTGCGATGGAGACATGTGGGCGCCCTAGCCTCGGTATCTCTGAGTTCAAGGGAAAATCACGCTCAACCAACACTCATCGACCTGTCAGTAAAGAGAGAAAGTAATTGACCCTTAAGTCACAACCGAACTTTAACCGAATCCGATTACACCAGCAGATGGCTGTTGCAAGACGCCGAAACGAATAAAGGGATTGCACGACCTGTACCACATATGAAAACTAGTGGTCAAAGTATCGAAGAAATCATGAAGTGTTAGAGACCGCTGCTTTACTTCCCAAAGAACAGCCCCCTTAGCCTTGAAACTTTTACATGAAATTGAATTTTAAGAATTGCGTCAGGATATTATATTCTACTATATTCTACACCTAATTTTTCTATTCCTATACAGTGTTCAAAAACCATATTTGCATATCAAGTTCGACCAGTCTTGCTACACAGCTTGGACATTCGTTCTGTTTTCAGTCTGCTCCACTGGTTTTACGACAATTAACAACTGACCCCAGGATCGACTTCCTATTAACCTCGGCACTGGAATATGAATACTTTCTTTTCTTGTTCAGCAATCACGAGGTTGTTACACAGCATACATTTACTTCCATAGGAAAACACACAATACAATACAACAGTAGCTGACGTTTCGGCAGTATCGCCTTCTTCAGAGCCTGGAAGGGTATACTGATATACAATTTATTACGCCACCGGTTTTTACATGACTTCCAATGAGGAAGGTTAGAACAGCTGATTATAGTCACATATGGTTCATGACTCATTGACAACTGAGTTTATGGAGATCGCCGTAATTTCAATAGCTATTTAACCACTGATAAACCACTGCTATTAGGCCATTTAATATTTTTTCTCATTATGAAACATCACTTCTGTCTCACACCTGTTTATAATCTTGCTGTTTATGCTTTCTTTCTCTCTTTACCTTATTCATTTTCTATCCTTTTTACTTCCTTCCACAAGTACCTAACCACTGTTTACTCACCACATTCCTCATATTTTTTTTACAACCAGTTCCTTGCCATCCTCTATTCTTTTTTTTTTCTCGCCTCTTTATTATTTTTTTCGTAAGATTACAAGAGAAGAAAAACTGAAGAAGCAAAAGCAGAGCTTAAAACGTGCGAAAACTTTAAGCAGTTTGAATTGTACTATTTTACCAATATACAATTAGCCGTGACATTGGTAAGCAGTTTTTCACTTGATTAAGAAATCTACAGTGAACAGTGTTGTTTTTGAGAATATCTTGAAATGTGTGCGATCATGTCGAATATTATAAAGTTTTGTATTAGACCAGTATCGGATTTGTCGATGCTGTCGCACCACAACCTCCCTGCGGTTTACCACGTCATCTTGACTGGGAAGTGTTCCTGCTCGCCGAGCTGCAATGTTCAGAGGGAGATTCATCCTGTCGGGAGGGTTTCCCAAGCTCAGAACGAGTCTGGCGTTTCCATCAGGAAGCCCAGCTAAGAATAAACCAATAGCAGGAGCCACCACCGTCCTGATTTTAAGGCAGTCGCATAGTGGCAAATCTCCCCTGATCCACAACGGCGGCGACTGCCTGTGGTGATGAAGACCTAGGGCAGACTTAGGCTAGGCTGACCTCTGAACTCCAGGAAACTACAACATCTAAGCCAGCAAAATTAAGAAAAATGGAATTTTGCTGGGGGCCGCACAATCGGTGAAGGCGAAATATGTAGGTATCCAAGTAGGTACCGTACTACAAATATTGCTTGCTTATTTAAACACATGTCTGCAATCTGACTAAGCCTTTGTGTCTCATCGGTGTGGGTAGTCTGGTGCCAGACTTGCCTGTGAAAATATAACAGTGACTTGGCGCGCCATCGATAAATCCTCCTGCTAGTTACTGTATAAACTAGACATGCATTCGAATCCTTTACGATGAGACGAACGTAGTCATCTTCATAACATATCCCTCAAAGACTGATCAAGGCCGAACGCTTCATCTTTCAGTACACATCCTAGTCACGCTTTATTTTCTTTTTGTTTCCTGACTTTCATCGAATTTTTTCCCTAATGAAAAGAAACAAGCCCAGAAATGTTAAGCATTTCAGCTGTCAATGTTCTTACGAATAAGCTAAGCACACGATTCTGCTAATGTGACAAAAAAAGCGAAGGAAAAGTAAAAACATGTCTTTCCATATTTGGAAATGAACGATTATGACTTGCAGAAATTTTTTCTCAGATAACGTCTAGACGGCAAATGACTTAGTGGGAACACTTATACGTGGGTGTTATGTTTACCGCCTCACATGACGGTGCTTTTTTTCTCCTTGTTTTATTACACCAAAAAGTCGTGTATACACGATGACTTTCGCTCGAAGATTCCCTTACAACGTTGTTATTATTATTGTCATCGTTATTATTATTATTATTGTTATTAATAAGGAGTACTGTCATTTTGCACAACTTCTATCTACAGCCCTTTATTTCTTCACCGCAAGGTATTATGTTAAATTCGACCACACTGGTGCTGAGATATTTATACAAGTCCCTGGACCCCCAGTGTGTGTGTGTATGTGTGTGTGTGTGTTGTGTGTGTTGTGTGTGTGTGTATGTGTGTGTGTATGTGTGTGTGTGTGCGTTTGTTTGTTTATTTGTTGCCCTTGTTTGAGCTGGTGCGGGGTTGGTACAAGTTGTTGTTGATCTTGTTATTGTTCTAGCTGTTGCTGTTGTTGTAGTTACAGTCGCTGTTGCTCGGTGAATGATGTTTCGGCGATTTCTTCTTCCTCAAAGCCTGGACGCGCTTTATATAACAATAGCTTTATAATTCGGTCATCAACCTGCAGTATTAATGGGGATCTAACATATGAATAGAGGCCATTTTGTTTAAAAATTACTAACCATGCTGTTGCGAGTGGAACTACCCGTGTGTTACTCACATGGAATAAGGAGTGAAACCCACACAGGTCATAGAATCAGTTTGAAATAAGCAGCAAGGTCATGTGTGGGAGTGAACCATTCGTCTTTCTGGTTCATGTCTGACTTTTGAAATTTGTATAAAACGCTCCAAGAGTCTTACGCGTTGATGTGTTTGATTCGTGAGGTAGAATCCAGAGAGTTATTTCAGAACCACCATCATTTTACCTTTGTGCCGTATGTGTGCCTAGAGGAGTACCTTGTCGAATTCTAACTTTCCCACCTAGATGTTCTTTTACGCGGACACAAAGTGATCCACCTCTTTCCCCTATGTATTCATCACCGCATAACTTACCTGAAATAAGTATATTGTACCAGAACTCATGCAATTCCCGTCTCTCCTCTTAGGACAGACTACATTACACCATTTTTTTTTGAGCTGCACAAACGACTATAAAGGGGGTTCCGAACTAATTGAAGGCGTAAGGTATTCGGTGGGAGGTCAATAACCGCTACCTAACTTCCAAGACCACTTTTTCTTAGGCACATTTTAATGGCGTAACTTATTTCGTTTGATGTAAAAGGTAGCTTGAAAAGAGCCTAGCTTTGGTTTAAACCATTATTTTGGGGAATAACCCTAACTTACAGTCCAACACGAGTGGCTTCTGCTTCGTAGTCATTGGAGATGGCTATTTTTCGTGCTACGTTTAACGAATCCTTCCTCTCTCTCCACTTCTCTTGTGCACACATTTCTAGCTGTGCGGTAAATGTTTCTGATTAATACTTTTTTTATTTGTGAAGGATGAGAGGCAACCCACTAGTATATTTTTATTGCTTGATTTTCGACACCATTTTGTTGTGTGGCCGCTTTCTGAAAGCTTTATTCGGGTGTTTAAGAATGGAAGCCAGTTCTCGACTGGTTTTTGTCGCGTAAATTCTATTTAATCCTACTGTCTATTTAACATTTTAAAGCATTCGTCCATTTGTTCTTGTGTGGAACGGACAACGAAGCAGTCGTTCATGTATCGACATCAAAGTGTGGGTCAACGCCTGAGAAAAGGAGCTTCCACTACAGACATGAAAGAGGTGGCAAGGCAGGGTGCTAATCACTTTCCCATGACCAAATCCAAAAAATTCTTCGTTTCGCCTGTCTCTGAGCTGGTTCTATCGATCGGCGCCATCAGCAATCACCCGTCAACGGGACTGATCTAGGGAGTCCAAATCGGCAATGAACCTATTTACGCTGAGGCTGAAGTCGAAATCACAATGCTAACCTTCTACTTCCTTCCTACTATTATTTTCCTATTTATCAGATAAGAAAAGACACATGGAATCTAATAGAGGATAGAGCTCTCGGCGTTGATCAACCCCTGAGGGATTCGCCATGCACTCGACTTTATTAAGGATCATTTCGAGGTGATCGAATACATATCTGGCCTTTATAATGATTTGCGGTGGCCTACCGATGTATCGAGCCAGTCCTCCTATCCTCCTAGCCAAGTCTGGTACCAATTTGCCGAACCCGAAGGAATGGAAGGTTTGGTGAGCCACGGGCGCGGGGATCGATCCCATGTGTACTGCAGGTCGCCTCCGAGCAATGTGCTACATGCGCCCTTGCTATCTACTAAAATAATAGAATTTGACCTTGTTCGGATTTTTTCGCATATAAACTTATCGCAATCATCACGTTACTAATTGTTGATGTGAAAAGCATTCTGCTGTCATTAAGCATATGAGGTGTGTGGCGCGTTTACCACGATGGGAATGCGCTGGGCATGAGCGCCGAGGGGAACGCGGGAGAAGCCAGCACTAGCAGGCACGACTGCTCCGCGAACACACACAGGACTGACGACGCATTCGCACATCGGCACGCAACTGGAGTATCCAGCTGTCGCTTGCCTCGCGGACGAGTTGCACGATGTCGCATCGCCTCGCCGTAGATAAACGGGAGCGAGCGAGCCAGCGACGCATAGCTCCCCGCCCGCCCATCGCCCCCACCCCCTACCTATCAGCGAACGGCGTTCGCGCGCACTATCGCCTCCTCGCCATCGCCATCGCCGAGCGACTGCGCGCGTCAATTGCCGCCGTCTCCGCCGCCACAGCCGCTCGCGCGTCATTTGCATGTCGCGATTTTAAGTGAGATTACTTAACGTAAAAAGTCCAGATTTTAACATAAAAACATGTTACTTTGTTGCTTTTCAATATATCATCCGGTCCGTCTTTGATCTTCTCATTGATATTCGTTTTTACTGTGTTGTTCTTCGATATGGTTTCGTTAATGTAATACAAGAGCTGCGACACAACTGTATGGGGAAGAAAGTTGTGAGAATGTTGAGGTACTGAGAACAGCACCGTTCGTTCTCAGTATGCTGATAACATTTGTCTGGTGTTTGTTAGCACCAATTTTGATTAGAATATATCTCGATTTCATTTGATAGTCAAAATGTGCGCCGTAATGCAGATGATGGAAATGCCTCATGAATAGCTGTGTCAGATACTACATCGACTAGTGGTTTTTCTCTTCCTTTTTGGTTTATTTCGCTGTATATAAGCTATGTATTGCTGGTATTACTACGTTAGACATTGTATCATCATTGGAACTTCGATGATTACCGACGATTTCAGAACGTCCACAATTCGAGTTTCAATCGCTTGACTTGAGAACTCGGAACGTCACCGTCATATCACAACCGCTGGTCACCGTTATTCCTACAGTTTTATGATTATTGTTGGTCTGAATTAAGGAGGAGAGCCACGAAAAATCGAGTAACGTGATTAAGTGAACAAGTAATCGCCCTGTCTGTAGTCCAATACTAATACTACGCATTAACAAAAATCCTAAAGCGTCATCGACTCTATCTAGACATCGTTACCTATACCACAGTTCACGTTACATTCGACGTGTAAGGTTCGTTTAAAGGTTCGAGTCGATATGAAATGCAGCGTTTTTTTTTTTACGACATCCTTTTATTGCTATTTGAGCTGATATTTTCAGGGAACACCTGTTGTATACGGGTGTATAATAGCAACATCGTTTATAAATCCGTTAACTGTCGATATTCCAAAAAGAAACAAAATAGAGCTGGAGCGTGACGCCTCAAAGGCGCCAACGCCAGCCGTACTTAACGCTCATCACTCAAACAGAAAGGAAGAAGCTGCAACGTCGGACGTTGCTACATCGATGAAAAAACTGAAACGCGAGCCGGACGACGCAAATGAAACGATGACACCACCGCCGAATATATGCGTCGATGAAGAAGTAAGTTCACGATTCTCTTCCTGATGTGTTGCCATAAATCATAAATCGAATGAGATCAGTTAGATGATGAGCTGTTAAATGCACACGTTTATTAATGTTTTCGTTTGTGTTTTGATGATGTCCTGTCATTGTTCCTTTAACGTTGTGCTAGCATATCTGTCAAAAGCGGAAAGTGGCGTGTCCTTGGGCTACCCTAACCACAATGCGTTCGTCTCTCAAGGCCAACGCTGCAGCATCCCATATATAAAACTGAACTCGGTGTTTTCTGCGACTCTCGACACTGTGTCGTTTCGACTGTTTCTGTTGTAAGAGCCAACGTTATTACTGAAATCAACTGAGTACGTTACTCTGTTAACGTCTGTGTATTCACTTCTCTTCATGTCACTTGAACTGATACTACGGGCATTGATGGTGAGTAAAATTTTCATATGATCATTCTTCTCTCTTTATCTATTATTAGAGGTTTTCCATGCATGTATTGAGTGAATAATTTGTTCTGGTCAATATCCCCGCTGTATTGACATCGATTGATTTTCGACAAAGGTAGATTTCCTCACAATTCATGGATCGGTTTTATGAACGCTCTTTCACAAACTCACATTTTACAGGCCTAATGTCATGAGAGTACGGAAAAGAGTCATTCAACGTTTTTCAGCTTATATATATATTTTTATATATATACATATATATAGTTTGCGGTTTTTATAATTGGAGGAAGCGGAGTGGAATGAATGAAGGAGAAAAAGCCGATGGTAAAAGAGAGTGGGAAGGAGGGCTTCGATAAACAAATTTTGTGACGATAATATAGCGACGCCACATGTGGACGTAGTCACTAGTGTTGCGAGCGCTTTTTTTTTTAACGAACGGCCAAGACCGTCGCGCCAGTCATTCTCCTTTGTTGGAAATGGAATCGATGAAAAACGTTCAGTAAGGACAGCCTTGGAACGACACACACAAACACATAAACACCCACATACATACATACATACATACATACATACATACATAGACATATACACACACACACACACACACACACACACACATGCACACACAATGTACTTCATCTACGTATACACACAGCCATACACGTATAGATACGCACTTACATGCACGTTAAAACACAAGCATACGAATATCCACACTATGTACAAGACGCAGAACTTACAATATGATTGTCTTCATATCGTGTTCATTGTAAGAACTTCATGTTATAGTAGTATATAATCAACCGAGTTACGCAACGAAAACTAAGTGTGGTATAAATGATTTTAGCCTAGTGTGTTAATGTCTGTAAATTGCCCAAAGATCGAAATACGAGTGCCAGATGTAGATTGCGATGAGCATGCAAATGGTAATACTTCAGTCTCTGTGATTTCGGATCGAGCAGAAATTTTTTTTTTTTTGCGAACTATTGGTGGTCGAAATCGGTGGTTTGGTCGTCGGAATCTTGCTGTCTCACAGTATCAACTTATTCCCAAATAATATTAGTTGTTACTGATACAAGTTTTCTGATTTTCGATCAGCTATGAGGCAACTATTGAGAGAGAAGGTGATGTATAAATAGATATAGAGAGAATTAAAGGATGAATTTAGCGCATGTGTGACGTTCCTGTCTAGTTCTACCCTTGTTGTGTTTCATCTATGGTAGTTCTCATCTCACAAACTTAGGTATCTTTTTCTCTTTACTCTTAAGCGGTCAAATGTCGTATGATTTCTGAACGTGTCAGTACTCTTTTCGACTCCAAATTAATGTCGTCACATGACCACGTTATGAACATTTTAGTTGTTTTGTTCACTATAACTGGCATATAATGTTAACATATAACTACGCATCCAATTGTTTACAAATTATTTAACACATAACTAACTACATATAGCCTATGTGTAACTGTAGTTTTCGACATGAAGCCTTCCAATTTTGACAGAAATTTAGTTCATACGATACTTTTCGTGCTTGTAGAAAAGTAGGAGAAAATTGGTGAACATGGAGTCTTCAAGTCCAGCAACGACGAGTAGCTATCATGATAGGAACACTTGGGTTCAGCATCCTAGAAAATTCCTCCCAGTGGTAATCGTAAGCATTCTTTAGCTTTTAGGAATATCATTACACAGTACTATTAAGAATTTCATATTTAGCAATCATTATGAAGAGTTTTTGGAACAAATGGCTTTACGAAAACTGTGATTCCCAAAGCAGCTCAATATGTTGCTACATCAAATTTCGTAAAACACTGCAAAACATTTGCAAAGTCCATAGAGTTTACTAGGAGCGATGATGGTAGTGTTCTGTGAAGACCTCTATTTCGTGATTTTCACTCATGATTGTTAAGTTACGACTCATCATTCCTAGGAAATTTAGTCAATAAGCTTACGTCATGTTTGGAAGTTGAAAGAAAAGGAAAAGGAAAAGAAGGAAAAAAAAGCAGAAGGAAAGTAAAAACTTGAAAATTTGGAAAAGGAATTTCATTCTTATTTTTGCAACCAATCACAACGTTCATTAGAAATCATGTCGACAACATTGATAACTGTGTATAAAACAAGCACAAAAAATCCGATATCTGCTCTCACTTACCCTCATACCTACCTTTTCCTGTCAATGTTATCTTTATGTAAATCTTCGTATTCTTGTTGAACAAACGCGAGGTGTTATTTTCTTTATGGTTCGCTCCGTTTCACTTGAGTCATTATCGCCTCGAGGGTTATCAGATTTTTTTGAAGGTTAATCCTCTACTTTCAACACGTGTGTGTGTGTTCTGTGTGCATATATGCACGTATATATATATATATATATACGTATATATACATATATATATATATACATAGACGATTATGCATATGTATATATGTATGTATGTATGCATGTATATATATATATATATGTATGTATGCATGTATATATATATATATATATGTATGTATGTATGTACATATGTGTATGTCATGCTTATGCATGTGAATGCATGTGTGTGCGCGTGTGTGTCTGTGTGCCTGCGTTTCGTTGTCTTTTTAAGTGATATACCTTAATAAACTAGCTTAGGCCATAGTTGTTTTCACGAAGAGGATACCAATGCACTTTGTGGGAACGCCTGTAACGGCGACGGCGCGGTTATGCGACAACAACGACGGTGTTTCTCGAAAACACCTCAAAATCGATTCGTTCATACCCGTTGCTTCGCCATTTCACCCATAACATGAGGTAAGAGCAAAAAGGATGGTGATGTAGCGCAAATAATGTGTGTCCGGCGTTCGTCTATATTCGCTCCTTGAGTGGTTATCGAAAATATAATGTTAATGATGACGCTTTACCGTCTGCTGACGTTTCGGCGCGGCAGTTGGCAGCGTCAGCGTCGGCTATGGTGACAATACATACAAGTAAAGCGACCGACGTGAGAACCACGACGACAACTTCTGACAATGGTCGTCGCTGTACGATGTAAGAGCAGAATTCGTCTTCAGCTGTAGGTCACAATCCGTTTGAACCATAGTTTTTCGCCCTCAGAGTATGTTTGTTATCACTTTTCCCTCTTCCTCTGCGTCCTGTCCCGTTCGTCCTTGTGGTGTCTCTCACCTCACCATTTGTTACACTGCCTGCATACCCACTACTGCTAACCGGCTTTTTGTGCGTTCTTATGGTTAGTGGCACCCGCCTGGCATCGTGGAGTTGTTAGAATGCTCTACCATGACGTCTACAGTAACATCCATGTGAGTCATTTTTGATGTTATTTACTAGATGATCATGGGAAACTACGGCTAGGATGGTGCTAGAATTATTTCATCGTTCCTGATCATAACATATCACACATATACAACATACATACGTATTGATCCTTATCAAACGATTTTGTTGTCGCTGTGATTCTTTGATCACTTAGTATTGCATTCATTGCTTACTGTCTCATTACGGGTCAGTCGAAAGCACAAGAAGTTAGGTTCGTTTCATATTTTTAGTACTCATGTGTATGACGACTTTTAGTACTATTTCGTTTAGTTTAGTTAAGTAACTGCATACGATCCAGGTGCGCTAGCAGTTTTTACAGTGATACACAGTCCACTCAAAAAAGCGCATAGACTTTTGGTTACTTTATCGTATATAGGATTGATTTCTTCATCGTCATATGCCAACGATCTGCATTTGAGGACAATGTCTGCAAGTCTATCAGCTCTGTCCTATTACTTTATATCGTTTTCCAATTCTAGGCTTGTCGTCCTCTGGTTCATCTTTTTCAGTGCTCCTGGCATAAGAGTTCAGTGCTTCCACATTTAGTTCAATGTTACTTAACTAAATTGCATATTTGATGATTGGATGGTCATATGGATGTCGTCTTGTGGTTCAAGCCAGCATTCATCGATATTAATAGAGTGCAGTCATCATGCCAGCTGCGTTTACATACTTTGTTGTGTTTTCGGCCGTTGAAATTATTGAGAAGAGGAAAAGGCGGAGTGGTTTTGAATGTATTCCAAGGCTCGTTCAACTTAGCTTTGTAGGCGACACTGGGAGGACCGGGAGATATCGATTGGTGTCTACCGTAGTCATCGTCTTATTTACGCTTAGTATCGGTACTAAGGAGTGAAGCGAGATGCCAATGAAGCATCATCTATTGCTGTCCGTCATCGATTTCACCTTCTGTTTGGAATTTGTCATTGGCTTTCGGTGCCACGGTGTTCCATGACCGGCGGCGAGTCGTCGTCGTTCACTGACATGAGTCCGTTCATTCTTTGTTTCATTTTCGTACCGACTACAGTCTTGCGCACACCATCGGATGGCACAGCTCCGTCGTCGGTATCCTGACACGTTCCCAGAGTTGTTGGAAGTTGCGATGTATGTGTGTGTGTGTGTCTGTGTGTGTGTTGTAGTTCTGTTTCAGTCGTAGCCGGCACGTGTGCGAGTGCGTCTGCTCGACTGATGGCTCCGCCGTTCGCCTGATGATTCCAGCAAGTCCCTCGTTCTCGACTTGTTTTTCACTGGCGGCAGCAGCACTCCGCGTGTGCCAACCCTGTTGATGTTTTCGTTGCGTCGTGGTTCCGTTCTTCTGCCTATTTTTTTTCTTTTTTCTCTATCCATGCACTATATTCATGACAACCGGCTTCTTCCGATCACTATGCCGAACTTCAGTGCATCGAGTCGCGCTTCACCCTAGTTCGCAACATTAGCCATAGGAGGTCGGTCGACTTGCTGGGCAATCTGTTGTGTTGATGACGTTGTTTCAAATTTTTCGTAATGCTGTCTATAAATAGAGGATACTGAAGGTTGTGAAGATGTTATAGTTCTAGATGGCTTTCTGTTCACATTCCCGCAGAGCACTACGTTCTGCATATGTGGAACATGGATAGTAACTTTACTGGCGAGATTAACTCTGCTTCAAATATGTAAGGTTTTACTATTATAGAGCGACTCAGATTCGATCACTGTTTTATGCTTCATTGACGTCATGCTGTCTGTTGATTAGGCGATATCCTTGGTTTATAAGTGTTTCTATCTTATTATTGCTTCTTCTTTTCTTTTTTTTTTTCTTCAAAATGACAATCTTTCCTATGCTCCAGTTGTGGTGTGAAAATTTATTAGCTCACTAAAATCTTCTTATGAACGATAATGCTCTGTCAATGTTTTCCGTAAGCTGGCGTTTGTTTGCTTCCGGATTTCGTTCATAAACGTTGACAGTAATGCAAGCAAAAGATAGCAGTGCAGAATGATGTCGATCATTTTATGACATTATTTATAATGGTATCATATTAGGAAAATTAATGATATGAATAGACAGATAGTCGTTGTTCGCGTTTGTGAGGTGAGCTCTGTCTGCATCATTTCAGCCACATTTTTCTTCGTTGCTCGCCAGACTACCGTAGTTGTTGACGGTAACTTTTGTTTCGTGCTAGCATCCAGTAATGAACTAAGTTTGCACTTTTGTTTGCGCGTTTCATTGTTAATTAAATGTATATTTTGTCGGCTTAGCTCATGTGGTCTTTGTGATCGGAATGTCTGTTTCGTTCACTCAGTGAAATAAATGATCGGCCCACTAAGTGGTGATGTCGATCTTCAGGGTCCTAATCAGCAACGTCAATACGAAATACGAAATGCAAATATGCATTCTACGTTATTGATACTGTTAGTAATAAAATCAATTACGACCATAATCACATAGCTTGAGAGCTTCTCCAATCCACTTGATCGTCTATCACTCATCGTACTTTTGTAAACCAACCGCTTCGTGTCTCTACCTCCCATAATCGTCACAAATAGGAATGCAAGATCGGCTTATTCCTTTGTTATATTTTTATTCCGAACTGAACTAACATATTGTGACTGCGGCGTTCATGAATTCCCAAACACTGTTAGTACACAATGGAAATGGATATGATATCTTTTTTTTCTTTTTTTTTTTGTACGGTGCTAAATAAACGCAACACCTATTAGTGGTTCCCGCATTTGTTTTATACCTCTGTGAACGTGTTTTCAGTATTCTACGGCACACTACCTTCCCAGTCATGGTTGTCGTCATTAGCCGTGTTTTCGTATGTAATCTCGAGAATAACAAGAGCACTACCGTATTCTCCCAAGTAGGCGGGTACCTCTCCCACTCGAAACCAATCAAATCGCGTGTTCGCCACCGTTGCGCCATCCATCCAACTCACTGACCATCAAAGACCGCACATTCATACACATTCGGATGAACCGACAAATAAATACATTTAGTTGGGCATTGTGTGGTATGCACTAAACGTATAATTCTTTTTCTTCGCTCTTGTAATGTAACATAGCATCGTATTTTGCTCCCCTGCAGTAGTATATAAATTTTTTTTTCTTGGGCGTAAAAATAACGTGCTGCTGTTAGCGGAAGTCTTCCGTTTACCAACGGCCTTTACAGGTGTAGGATTAATCGCCACCGATACACCAAGGATACTTCCTTTGCTTCTTATCTTTCCAGGTAGAAAACATGGTAGGTTATTGTGGAATTATCTGCGCGAAATTATTAAGAGTATATCGAGCATAGTGTATTTATCTATATGTGCTTATGAACTGGTCTTTTTAATTAAAATGTATTATATACGTACATATACAGTGTATACGTATATGGGCACATGTAATGTATATGCATATATATATATATACGTGTATGTTGTATGTATGTGTATACAGATATTTTCAAGCAGTTGCCCGTGTGTGTTTCTGTGTGCATGTATGTATGTGCCATATTAGTGATCATGGACGTGGCCACTTTTTGCCTCGAGAGTTGTGTGTCCCTATGACAATGTCGCGTTTTTTTTCTATGCACTGATTGTGTAGCGTTTGCCAGTGGTTCTTTGTTGTTCGCTTTCTCATTATTACTCCATCTTTTTCTCGTAATCGCGTTAAAAATAACAAGCGATGGTTACCGAATGGAATATGTTATTCATTGTGAATGAGTGAAAAGATAATTTGATGGGCAGAATAATCGTTCCTTGCTGGGCGTGGATCCTATTCGTTTCCCCTATCCGGATCTTTGACATGTTACGATAGGGATATGTCTGAACGACCGTTTTTTTTTTGAAACAATGGATGGTTCAGATGGGCTTGGCTACCGTGTACGACTGGTGCCCGGGTCCACCTGTGACTTGTGTCCGTTAATGTGTCTGTCTGTCGGTCTTTTCGTCAGGCTCAATGTATTGGTATTAAATTCGAAAGACTGACCTTCGATTAACCTGACCATTAACCTGTTATCTCACGATATCTGCCTTTTCAAGCTGACACGACTTTTTTAGCACGTTTTCTGATGTTCGGTGGCTAATGTTTCACTTCTTCAGGGCCCACACGTATTGTTGTGTAGCGGAATCTTTGTCGTTCTATGAATATTCTGTACTCCTAATAGAAAACCAATTTGTAATCGAAACCAAATATTTATTTGTTAATAAATACTCACCGTTTGCGTCTCTAAAAATTCAGAATACCCGTAATGTTTTGCAGACGATGAAGAATGAACCTCACCCAGACAAAAAAAATTGATCTGAGGCGAGGTAGTAATCTACATATGGTAGTGATGCATTTGTCTTTTCTATTCATTTTTAGATTTTTGAAATTTATCCGAAGCGCCTCAGCGGAGATAGTTTTGCAGTGACAGTGCCGATGCTAACGTAAGGAACGAAAACATTGAGGAGAAAAACTCTTGTTGCACATTTGTCGTAAACATT
>MQTX01000071.1:479467-489588 GCA_009735665.1 Angiostrongylus cantonensis
GGAAAGCGTTTTTTTTGTGCTCAGGGTTAAAAATAAGCCGCAACTTCGCAAAAGTAATATCACGTGCGATCACTGAGAGCGCCTGGTGTTCTCACTATAAGGTCCATGCGGTCGTTCACTAGTAAAAAGCGTTTTTTTTTGTGCTCAGGGTTAAAAATAAGCCGCAACTTCGCAGAAGTAATATCACGTGCGATCACTGAGAGCGCCTGGTGTTCTCACTATAAGGTCCATGCGGTCGTTCACTAGTCCGTTGGGCCCTATTGTCATTGTGAAGTATGGGCGCATGCGGTACACGACTTTTTTAGCACGTTTTCTGATGTTCGGTGGCTAATGTTTCACTTCTTCAGGGCCCACACGTATTGTTGTGTAGCGGAATCTTTGTCGTTCTATGAATATTCTGTACTCCTAATAGAAAACCAATTTGTAATCGAAACCAAATATTTATTTGTTAATAAATACTCACCGTTTGCGTCTCTAAAAATTCAGAATACCCGTAATGTTTTGCAGACGATGAAGAATGAACCTCACCCAGACAAAAAAAATTGATCTGAGGCGAGGTAGTAATCTACATATGGTAGTGATGCATTTGTCTTTTCTATTCATTTTTAGATTTTTGAAATTTATCCGAAGCGCCTCAGCGGAGATAGTTTTGCAGTGACAGTGCCGATGCTAACGTAAGGAACGAAAACATTGAGGAGAAAAACTCTTGTTGCACATTTGTCGTAAACATTCTCTGCTCACAGTGAAGTTCATAGCTCATAGTGTTCGAACAACTTACGCGGGACCTTAAGTCTTTACGAAACGGGAGAAATATTTTTAGCCGACTAGGATTTGTTTTGTACACTAGATTTTCATATGAACCCTCCGAATAGGATATAACTATATAACAAGAAGCCTAGGCTGTGGGAAAGGCAAATTCACCGAAACGTTAGCTGCCTAACATCAAAATACGTGTTATCAACTTCTTGTGAGATCAAAAAAGGAGAGTTCATAAGGTAATATTGGTACTATAGTTTACGTGGAATTGCGGCTAACTTGGATAACCATATATATATATATATATATATATATATATACATATATATACATATGTTCTCACTATAAGGTCCATGCGGTCGTTCACTAGTCCGTTGGGCCCTATTGTCATTGTGAAGTATGGGCGCATGCGGTATGTGTATTTAATAAGTGGATTGTGTGTTGCTTGTCTGTGTTCACGTCTCTGTGTCTTTTCGCCTTCCTTTACTCTGTGGTGAGTTGTTTTTATGTGAAC
This sequence comes from Angiostrongylus cantonensis, assembly GCA_009735665.1. NCBI lineage: Eukaryota > Metazoa > Nematoda > Chromadorea > Rhabditida > Metastrongylidae > Angiostrongylus > Angiostrongylus cantonensis. Next base: position 480,738 of record MQTX01000071.1, read on the forward strand.
GCGGAATAACATCCTAGAAGTATACGGTAGTTTCATAGACCATTGTCGTTGGTTGTTGAGCCATGGCTGGGTGCGACGAATGCGACGACTGCGGCGTGCTTTCGACACGAGGCACACACTGTTCGTTGAGATCTTTCGTCGACACTACACATTGAGCTTCTAGGGTGGTCGTCGATCATACATTTGGTCGGAGTGCTCTTGTTCACAAAAGATATAGTCCTCAATGTATTCGCTCTTTCAAATTCACCAAAAAGAATGTTCTTTACTTCAGCCGATGTCATTTTGAGCTGCCGCGTTTCATTTGGAACACAGTTTTAATAGGTTAGCAGTAGACGGACGTTCACTTGCTTATCACCAGTCAACCGTCATTAGTTCACTTGCAACATTCTCCTCTATGCTGCATAATAATATCTTAATTCATGGAAAGTTATGACGATTACATCCAGTGAAACTAAAAACTTTTTGCCCGAATGTGTTTTATACACGTTTGGACGGAATCGGTATTTCTTCCATCATTTCAATGACATTTGGCCTCGCTAATCGGTAGTTTTCGATTTACACATGCTTCCTTTCACTTATACGATGCTAGTATTTTAATAGGACAGGTTAACTATACGGCGTTGTTCAAGGTTTTTCGCTAACCGAAGGTCGTTAACCGAATGTGTCGTTCAACCACACGAACACTAAAACGGCGATTTGCAACATCCACACATACAAATATGTTTAAATAGATCATCGTCAGCATGCGGTGTGAACTCAAGTTAGGCTGTTCTTGTTATGAATCTGAGTCCTGTCATGACAAATAGGTGTCAAATAACAACAGCGTGAAACTCTTGTGTTCGATAAGGCATTGCTCATGTTATTTTTGATAATGGTCTGCCTAGTTTTCGTGCTTTCTGTGTATCGCTACATGTAATGAATTCGTTTGGAAGTAGCAGTAATGAATGTTGAGGATTAATCAGTTATCAGATGGACAGTTCGAAGCTACTGTGGAAGGTAGAGGTTTTGGCGTTGGTTACCTTGTCAGAGATACACCACGCATTCAAGTTCATTGAGCATTGTTGGAGGTGACTGAATGCATACCTGACCTTTGCAATTATTCACAGTGGCATATTGATGGATTAAGTCGGTGCTGCTTTTCGGCTATCCACCCAGACAAGTCTGGTACCAATTTGCCTACCTGCAGTATATGCACAGTAGAAAATATATATATATATATATACATATACATATATATATGCACATATGCTCACCGTTAAAGCTTTCCATTCGACGAAGTTGTGCGAAAGAACTATTTCGTGTGTCCCTAAGATGAACGGCAGACAACGATGTTCACAGTTTTCGTTTGTTGCTCTTTACTTTAGGAATAATGTTGCCACGCTTTTCACTCAATGTCGTGACACAGGACCTGATTTAGTGGGGCTTTTCTCCAACTTTGGTAGCTCTGTTGTGTTGACGAAACTCAACGGTACAGTGCAGTTCAAAATTCAGGAACATACCGTAGCTATCGAGGCGCAGTGCGCATCCACCAATACTTGGGATGGAGTTCGAGATCTGCACTGAGAGGCCTTATTACTAGAAAATCTACCTTGTGACGGAGCTTCGCGAAGCTCCACATCGTTACCCTTTTACTGAAGATTTAATCCACGATTAAAAGGATTGTGGGGATATAGCTATCCATAGGTGATGACACTCTATTTTTGCAACATATCTCAATTTCTTTCGTTATTGTCTTATCGCGACGGACTACCAAAAAGTTCACGGTTTTGCAGACACAACTTTTCAAGTCTGTTGCATTGTACTCGATTCCAAAATCTCTATAGACCAAAATGAAGGTTCACTAACCGTTATAGGTGGTATTTTCTAAATTTCCATGATTGAATGTATACAAACGTGTCATGTCCAATGATTTGGTGATTCCGCTCACGGTGTAAGTTTAATAGACCTCGAATCGTTTTGATGACAAAAAAATCTACATAAATATTGCTATTTGACAACTGGCGGAACCAGACTTTATGTGACTCCATCGTCTTCTTTTTTGTATATTGCACTCAAACATCATTGCTTGTGCGCATTTCATCTCATCAGTGTGATACTGCTTGGCCGCACATTCTGCTTACCAATTCTTGAGTCTCTGTATGCGAATTGCTGTCGTCTTCGTCGTCTTCTCGTCTTCGCTACATTGTTTATGTGTGTGCGCGTTATGTTGAAGAGATTTCGGTTGTTTGAGGACGTCCCCGTGATGAGGAAGCCAGCCAACCTCGAGCAGTACTAAAGCTCCTACCACCGGTCGCAGTCTGAGAACACTGCTCCAGCTCTCACCTCTCACAGCGAAGGTGGTGACGTGTTCACTTCCAGCGCTACCAAATCAGATCCTACTGCACCTTTAACTATTATGGTGGACGTTAACAATTTTCTCTCCTCGCAAAACTACCTCAACTGGAGTATGCTAAATAAATTTTATGCCAAGGTGAGTATAACGTTATAGAGCTGACTTTATCGAGGTACTATATAGGAGAAAGTTTTCCGATACTGTGAAAGTGATGCGGTGTTATTCGAAGTTATTGCATTTTGTAAAGTAAGAGGATCGAGAAAAGAAACCAGTAGTAAGCTTTCATACAGTTCCCACGAGAGCACTACGACTCCTTGATTCCCTCCAATATATCTTATTAATAATAGTATATGTCCAGTGTACAATATATGCAATTGTTTGAAAGGAGATCATTCCGTTTGGATTAGAGGTTTCAGAGAGATGACTCACGCTGTTGCTTTCATGATTTGTCAAACTTTTTACACAAATTGACGCCTAAATTGTCTTATGCTTTCACGCTTTCATGTCGTTGTGGAGAATTGACGTAAGCACTATATAAGGAATCATATTGATTGACGGTGCTGACGTCGCTGACGATGCTGACGTTGATCGTCCATCATTACATTGCTCACTTTCCATGTTGGCCATCTTCATTAGTTCGATAAAATACAATGACCTGCGAATTTTCAGCAGCTATTGCTGTTCTCTCTGTTCCTATCATCCCTCATTGTTCCATTCATTCGCTCACACTTGTTCTATGTTAGGTGGAAGAATTTCTTCTTTCCAACTTGAACTTACCGTAGTGGATTCGTAATTTCGGTTTTGAAGTAATTCTTTACCTGAACTTGTGATCAACAGCATAATGATGGCATTAGCCTTGGTAATTCGTTCAATATTAGTATGGTGGACAGATGTCGTTGCAACTGTTTGATGATGATTTTGGGAACAGTGATCAGTTGTATCATCGGCATCGTGAAATGTTCACATGTCGAAACACCGTTTGTATGACTTGTAGAAAAGGAGAAAAGTTCTCCGTAACTTTCCAAGATCGTGTGTTAAGAACAAAAAAGAAAGAAGTGGAATCCACGTTTGTAGTATGCAATCTTCAGTCTTTCAAGAGAAGAGCATAAAAATCGCTAAGAGAGTTGAAACCATAGGACGTTGTATTCCATGTTGATCACGTTGGTATTTCAGCCGCAAATGAGCACGCCGGATGATCCGGTAATTCATTCGCCACCATCTCTCGGTGGTCAATTAATGAACGGTCAGTGTAATGATTACATGACTTGACATTTTTATACAGGAAAAGGAATTCTTTCATTGATTGTTTCAGGTTTTAACCCAAATTTAACGCCTGCAAAAATGGAGGAAAGTATGGCAGCCGCGTGCGCCTCTCCTGATGTTGGAGGCATCGATCCAAATAGTGACGGAGTGAGATTGCCTTCTGTCGCTCTCCATGTTTATTTTCCTTTTTTTTTGAACGTATTTTTCGTCTTCTTCATTACCTTCATTATAAATAAAGAACTGCCGCATGTACAGAAAAAAATGGCCGACGTTATGACAGCAAGAACGCTTCTCGCCGTACATCATTTGCAGTCATTAAGAAATCATTATGCACATAAAATTTATATTTGTGCTTTGTTTGAGCGTTCACATTCCTCGCCACGATGTCCTACTTGTTGCCTGATGTTCCCTTAGCACCTACAGTCATTTAGCGGACGGTTCGCTCTCCCCATGTTGTGCAAACACAGCATATAGCCCTCACTGAAGTTTCCTATTACGTGAATTTTACATTAGTTTCTATATGTACCGATTTTTTCAGGAGGCACGACGACGACAGAAGACTTGTAGAGTCTGTGGCGATCACGCCACCGGCTACAATTTCAACGTTATCACCTGCGAATCTTGTAAGGCGTTCTTCCGTCGTAATGCTCTTCGACCAAAGGTTCGTCAAATCGATGATGTTGTTGAAGATGTAATGTGGAGTGTTACGAAAATGAATGGCACAACTTATACGTAATATTGTAGGAATTCAAATGTCCGTATTCTGAAGACTGCGAAATCAACGCCGTCAGTCGACGCTTTTGTCAGAAATGTCGATTGCGAAAGTGTTTTGCTGTGCGTTCTTGTATTTTTTTCACCTTCAAGTCTAACTAATTTATGCGTGAGATTTGTATCTTTTTGGAAGTGTGATTATCTTTGCGTGATATGCATTTTCGAGTGAATGTGCCACTGTCACAGGTGGGAATGAAAAAGGAATGGATATTGAATGAAGAGCAGTTGCGACGAAGGAAAAACTCACGCCTGAATAATATGGCTAATCAACAGAGACAGAAACAGGTACACTATTGTCAGTATATTTATACATAAATATGTATATATGCATACATATGCATATGGTTTTATTAGAAGCCTTTCTCGCAGTGCTCCCGGACTCACATTCACTAAAGGAGTTCAATCGGGAATTATTTGAAGGAAAATTTTTTATTAAGGAGCTCGCTCGACAACATGCAGCTGTGAAGGCAATGACATCACCGCTTTCCATTTCCCCAATGGTTGACGCACAGGCGTGTTGCTTCAGCGCATTATTTTGTCGCATCTAAACTTTTGAGGGAATAGGGTCATATTGCTGACAGACCACATGAAAATGTTTAGTTTCAGCTTGGTGCGCTGAGTGTTCGCAGCGGAATCCCACCATTGGTCAGTCCAACTGGGCAGGTTTGCACCATTAAAGTAAATGCTTTAGTAAGATTCGCTCTTAATCAGTATCTTGTTGTAGTACACTTTAATGAGTCCTGCTGGCCCAGGCACTTCCGACTCACCTCCATCGCGTCCACTTGGTCTAATGACTTCCAACCAGGGAAGTCCAGATGCCGTAAGTTATCGGTATTTTCTTGTCTGGTAGTAAATATGTCAGCGCGCAGAAGTTAGATACAAGTTTTAGTACGAATCCAATATGATGATGCAACAACGCTTACGCTCGCAGTTGCCACAAACAGCCATGTCGGGAAATAAAGTTGTCGATCCATCACGTCAAGTAAGCATCGCGGTTCTTAACACGTGAAAGGCTTGGAGTGAAAATAAATATTTCCTAACACTGCTTATCATTCTAGGTTATTATTTCAATGGATGAATATCATAGCCTAGTGCAGCGCGCAACTCGTCCCAATGAAGATGAACCACTTTCGAAAAGGTAGTATGTGACTAAAAATCAGAATGGAGGTAGTTATGATTGTTTAGCACATTTTAGAGCTGCGTATCACTCACCAGAAATAGTGACGAGTCAAGCAAGGCCGTTCCAATCACCCACCAATCAGATGCCGTCGGTTCATAACATTTCACAAATCCGACCGGGTATGATCAGCTAATTTATTGGTTTGGAATAACGAATTGTTTTAAGCAAAACTTGGGGGGGGGGGGGGGGGGGGGGGCTGGAATAAACCTCAGGAAGATCACCTACATTGGAACATTAGATACCATATAGTCTATAGTGATAATCTTATCAAGGAAAAGATCTGTATGCCATATAAATTATCAAAAATAATTATCTATAAAGTCTCTGAGTCATAAAAAATTTACTGAGGTGAAAAGCAATATTTCCAAAGTATTAAAATGGTATTCTAAAATGATCATTTATGACCATTTGCGTGCACTGTATCACTAATTCGGACACTTCCATGGGCCAACTCACACCGAGATATCCTTCATCCTCTTGTCTGGACCAACTAGTAGAGGATTCGAATTTGAAATTCAGAAACCTGATTCGTCCAACGGTTGACCCTTGAACTTCGTTCGAGTACCAAATGGCGCTTCGGCGAACTATAAATGGGCCACCAATATTGCGCCGCATATCATGAGATTGATATTTTATTTAGGATTACCCACATACACGGATCTCGGTGCCGCATCCAGCGGCGATCTTCCAAAGCCCTCATTCACAAGCAGTAATTATGAAGAAGGATTGGAAAAAATGAATTTATTTTTCCATAATACTATAGAAGATGCGCTGAAGATCGACAGCCCCGATGATCATTCAGTGCCTGTATCCGCTGGGATTGCGTCATCAACTTCAACAAGTTCTGGTAGTCATACTGCTGAGGTAAATCTGAAGTTCTCAGTTTTCCATAAGAAAAGAGAAAAACTTTGATCCATGACGGTATCTGTGGTGACAGGCGGAAGCTTCTGCTACGTCGTCTAGTACATCAGACAAAAGACTCAGCTATCAATTGAACGCAGCTGAATTGCAAGCACTGGATTTGGTAGGTGGTTCAAATTTATATTATTATTATTTTTATTATTATTATTTTATAATTGTTGTCATTATTACTGGTAACAGTATTATGAGTATCATCGTTGTCATTATTATTATTATTATTATTATTATTATTATTGTCATTGTTATTGTTATCATTGCTAATGATGCTAGTAGTAATACTGTTGTGATTACTGTTTTTTGTTTTAGATTCAAGAAGCATTTAAAGGAATGAACGATCCAATGGAGCAGGGACGACAGAAGGCATCGTTTCTCAAGGTAACGAAAGTTTCGCTTATATATGGTATCTGTGATTTGCTAGAAAATCTGTTATTACTAAAAGAAATGGTCTAGAATGAGAAATCACCTGCTGACATTATGAACATCATGGATGTGACAATGCGTCGATTTGTGAAAATGGCAAAGAAACTACCAGCTTTTAATGATCTCAGCCAAGACGGCAAATTCGCTCTCCTTAAGGGTACATCGGTTTTGCTTTTAATTATTTATGGTATTAACATTTAACATTTCTTGAATACTTGGTTAATTGGAATTTTTTAGGTGGGATGATCGAAATGCTTACAGTTCGTGGTGTACGCCGTTTCGACATCAATTCAGGTGTATGGACGACACCGACCCTGAAGGAGAGTTGTGAGGTGTCCATCAATATGTTCGACCAACTGAATGCCGATTTGAGGAACGAGCAAAAGATGCGTTTTCTACAGTAAGTTTTTCAAGTGAATTCTTTTTATCGATTTACAACTTAATGATAACTTTTTCAGATTTTTCAAGATCTTTCACGAAGATATTCGAAGCAACGATCTAGTCATCTCCATGATCATGTTGATTGTGCTGTTTTCTCCCAGAGATTGTATTACGGATCCTGAGGATCGCCGCATCATCGCTAGACATCACGAACAATTTTGTGCTCTTCTCAATAGGTTTGGTCACGTTTCAAATCACATATCGCCTGTTTTGAGGAGACTTCTTTGGGTTGCTAAATTCTTTGTTGTTTATTAGTGTCAATATTAATATTATTACAGTTATATCTAATGTGTTCCAGATATCTCGAGTCACTCTATGGCGATGATGCTCATAAGCTTAACGAGCAACTTCCGACAGCTCTTCGAATGTTACGTGAGATATCTGCGTCATGCGGTTTACTATTCTTGGGCACGGTGAATACCAGCGAGGCAGAACCACTACCTCGTGAGTTCTTCAAAGTCGAGTAAGATGTCACCACTGATGGTTGTCATTTGTCACATTGGTCAAGCACATTATACATACCGCACTGCAATTCGCTGCTCTACTCTACACTACAGTACACTACATACACAATCATAATATATTCATCTAATTCATGTGTCATTGATTCTTTCTTCATATGTGCATGGTTCGTACGTTTTCATTGGCCTATGATATCCATGTCGTTCCTCTTCCAGTGTCAAGTCATTACGTATCCTCCCGATTATGGTCACGTTATTATCATTGTCATTTTTCTTTCCATAGGGTGTGTCATCTTTCACAACCACGAATTTCTGTTAATTAAGCAAGACATCCTCTCGCTTGTTCTGCACTGTTTTCTCTTTCTTCTCCCTATAGCGTCTTTTTCTCGTTTTTCATTCTCTATCCCTTCCTATGATGTTGTAATCATATGTCAATACCTCATCCCTCTTTGTGATTCGTAATTTTTCTTGTTTTGTTTAAATTATTATTATCTGTTGTTTACCACTTTTGTGACCCTTCTAACCGTTGATATATAGTGAATATACGTATTCTATCTTCTTAAATAGTGAGTGATTACGTTGTATGATAGTCGAGTGTTTCACACCGGTTACGCTAGAGTACGGAACTCATAAAAACATCTATGAATCGTAATTATTTGGAATCCTAACCAATCAAAACACACGTACAATTTGTCATTGTGTTAAGTCGGCCCGGTTTATTATTTGAGCAACCTCTCTAGAAGCTACCTCTGATTACTTCATCTCGAAAATGTGTCCTGTTTTTTGTTTCTCGTTTTCTCTAAAATGTTCATCGATTATGAGAGTGCTTTTTGTGTTTGGATTCTGATTAACACTGATTTTCTTGCTTTCTTTTTTCCTCTGTTTTTCATCCTATTTTCTGTTACCTTCTATCAGCTCCCACTACGCTCTCACCTCTAGAGTATTTCCTTTATTATAGTGCAATTAGATGTGTGACTGGGAATGTGCTTCTGAAAATACTTTGATCCTTCTATGATTGTCATCACAATACATATATGCATCACATATGCATATATATATATA
>MQTX01000071.1:489612-517774 GCA_009735665.1 Angiostrongylus cantonensis
GCATATATACATAATACTACTTCTTGAATAGTGGTCTATCGTCAACAAATCACTCATAAACGACAGTGCTGAATGGGAAAGAGCCGTCGTTCCATGTCATGTCGCCAGAAATCTACGCGTATTCGGATTTTACGGATCGTCTGCTTCTATTAACATAAAGTATGCATAGATTTCATCTACCCATGTAAATGGATTGCCTGTACTCACTCGTCCATTGAAGGTGATTAGTTTATTGTGCGTCCAGTTGCAGCTTGTGGATTTGTTGTCTACTTTACACATTTTCATCTAACATAGCGGCTTAGTGAATTTTTTCCTGTTTTCCCGAGGGAGTCAGGCGTTCCCAGATTTCCGCCACACGAATTCATCAGCTCTACATGCAGCTTGTGGATCGGACAATCTGAGTACTTTGTCGTGTTTGTAATGGGTACTTGGGTCATTGCAATCGCTCAACTCCGATTTAACATTGCGGTTTTAGCACCAGAATTCCACTGTACGGTTCTTCTTTTCTCATGTGTCTTAGATTTCTTTGACATGTCCTTTGAGAGAATGTAGTGAATAGAAAAAGTTGACTTTTTTTGGAATTTCCCTTGATGCCGCAATGGAAACACTTTATCGATTATGTGGAATTCAATAAACGAATTACGGATAAGAGTCATACGGCGTAAAGTGACAATTGCAAGTCAGTAAGAACCTTGCCATAGACATTGAGGTGAAGAAATGAGGAGCGAAAATAGAAGGAGAGTAAGAACATGACGTAGATTGTCTTCATTGAGCAGAAATCTTTCATGCAAGCTCGATACGCGTTACACTGGCCAGTCACCATTTTATTGTTGCCAGCTCGAATCATCTAGGTAGCAGATGAAAATGTCCACATTTTACATTGTCGCATTAGAGAAAAATTAGGGCACTAGTACGGTATTGAAATTCGATGTGGAATTCAGCGCTGCACTCCCAAATCACTGTTCACATTGGAGGTATTTATCGTTTCATTTCTTGCCGATGCTGTGATACAACAAAACAGTACAGTAGGAAATGTGAGTGTAACAATGACACCAATGATTCACATCATCTACTGGCTCACATACAGTGATGTAACATTGTTGTGTTCTGTCGTTCCGACAAATACTACATTTACGAACGCTCTGCTAGAAAAGAACAACCATCAAAATCTTGCTTTTCTTTTCATTTCTTTTTATGTCCAGCTACGGTTGTAATATTGATCACGTGACGTTGTGGTAAGAACGGAAGTAACCGGGGAAGAAATTTATCCGACATAACACAAGCTGAAATTTCAACGCTACTACTGTCATTCGTAATGAATCTACTGTTTTTGGCTTCTAGTATTGTTTTCACGTCATTGTATACCATTATAAAACTGAGTGTTATTTATATATCATACTAAAGCATGAAAAATAAAGAACAAAGTGTCAGGTGTTGATCATTCCTCGAGGAATGCTTCATGCGTTTGACTTCATCAACCGTCGTAAAAGTGATTGGATCCGTATCTGCCTCATACATTTGGCTTGCAGCAGCTTACCGATGCGTCAAATCAGCGCTGTTGTCTTCCTTACAAGTCCCGTAGCAGTAGGCTTATTGCGAAAGAATGGACGACTTGGTTAACCAGGTGCGAGGGATTGAACCAGGTAGCAATCCAGTATGGATGGATTGCGGTGCATCTCTAGCCATAGCGCTATACGTGTCTTTTGCAGAGGCGTGTAAATGATAATATGTAGTCGGAAATACTAAGATAAATCAATACTGTATAACAACAATGGTGAAAGTAGTAGTAATGAAAACAGGACTAATATATAGCAACAGTGCTTTTTAAGACCAATAATAACTATATATCAAAGTTGTTATAACCAATATTATTAACACTGTTATTTTGTTTCACCCATTAATATTATTATTATTATTAATATTATTATTGTTCTTATTATAATAATTATGGGTTTATGCATACATATATATTGCATTCTTAGTACTATATGATTATAGTTATTCGTATTGCAATTCGGCTTGTCACATCGTTCTCGGGTGAGGACCACGCAACATTCATTACGGTCACAGGGACCACTTCAGTTTCCGAGAAATCTAAATGGCACGGCCATGAACATCCTTTTGGTCGAAGGCCTATCAATCGAGTGTGGTGAATACTTGGGAACGCTTTGCACGTTTATTCAGGAAAAATGCTAGTCCACATTCAATATGGAACGAAAGAACGAAAACAGATTAGAATGCTACCACCTACGTCCATCGTTAATGGTGGCCAGGCAACAAAATGAATTGTAATGGTGGCTCATATGAAGACGGGTTTTTAAGTATCTAAGTAAGGGTTTGTAAGCAATCAATAAGCAGCTTTTGGTGGAATAGCGGAGTGGTTAGTGATACAGTTCATTAGGAAGCAAGCTACTGGTTTGACCAATGTTTCTTTTTCCAACGCTCTCGTCCAGTCCATGCCAGAACGTCTTATCTCAGCTACCTCCAGGATTGCAAGGACATTCGAATTGACCAGCACTGCACTACGTTTGTAAGGAACACGAAGTTCTCTAGCAGCGCCGAAACAATAACGAAATGTTTGAAGATCTTTGTGGACTATTAATGGGAGGAAAGGATCCGAATCCTACTGCTGGGAACAGCGGAGTAGATAAATATGCACTTACTATTGCAGTCACAACTAAGCAACTTAATGTAGTTTTAAAAATTTTGTTGCATATAAGTAATTGTTCACATGATTGAGTTGGCATAACTTTGGCATAAAAGTTTACTGTTTCCGCGACTTTGTCTTCCTCAGAGTCGCATTGATCCGGGTCGATGGTCCACGGCTGGTCGCAGTTTCGATGTGGGTGCTCTTTGTCTCATCAACTCGAATCCAGTGGAGGAAGCACCGCCCGAGCGGTTAAGTTCACTCAGCACTCCAGACGACCGAAAGTGGATCATATTGGAGGCGGGAATCAATCAATACCCGCCTTTTGTAAAAGGGCACTGCTGGGTAAAGTCAACTATTCCAGTGGTGCTTATTCCACTGGATTTGACTCGATGCGACAACGAACACCAACGTGTCAACACCGACCAGCTGTGGAACATCGACTCGGGTCAACATGGTCCTGAGGAAAGCGAAGGCAGCAGAATGTTAGCCGAATAAAAGTTTTTTCAGCCAACCTCGTGTCAGCTCATTCGTGTACAAATTCATTGATTATTTTTGTCGAGGTTTAATGAAAGTCTATTTTTAAGGTATTGTTAGATATTTTGAGAGCAGTAATCTTGGACCAGGAACCAATAAGGAGTCATCCCATACAATGTCAGTTGGAGTCTCTTCGTTTCAGCGGTAAAGTCGTCCGCTTTGACCAGACAGTGTCTGTTCATCTTACTTCATTTCTAGAGTGCCCGATTCTAGCCGAGTTGACCAACTGCAAAATCTCACGCATAGCAAGAAATAATTGCAAAAGACCACTGAAATCAACGTGCCATTTTTTTGCCTTTTGTAAGCGCCATTAAGCTGGTACATTATTGCACTGTTAGTGCAAAGTGTGGTCTTAATTCTAAGTGAAGAACTAAAATAGTTTGTATTCGCAAAGCTTTCTGTTAAATGACGAATACTTCGATTTATAGCTTTGCAGTAGGGTGAAGTAAAAGATCTATCGAGAGATCTTTTAGTAGATTTCGTTCTTTGGTCACTGAAAAACGCGAAATGCTCATCAGTTTTGAAGTAAACATTAACAAAGTAACTTGATTTTGACTTAGTAATCAACACCGGTTTTACTAGGACGACGTTCCAAACAAACACTTTTGATAGGTATAGAAATACGAAGCAATATGTTATATGAGATTGTTCACCTAAAACTCACTTTCATGAGCGGCGAGCGGGATCAAACATACATAGTATCTCTGAAAAAATGTGGAAATCGTGTTCACACGCGAGCTAGCGAGTGATAGAAGCAATGTTTTCAACATCTGTTGATTTCTCACAGAGATTTTTTGCACTATGGATAGTTAAGAAGAGCGCGTGTGGCCCAAAGGGGGCGTGTGGCGCAGTGGTTGGAGGCGCCACTGCGGCGCGCACGTGAAGTGCGTCCATGGCCCATCAAGCCTTCCATCCCTCCGAGGTCGGCAAATTGGTACCAGTCATGTCTGGGAGGATAGCAGCACTGGCTCGATACATCGGTAGGCCAACGCGAGTCACTGTAAAGGCCAGATATGCATTCAATCACCTCCAACGATGCTTAATGAAGTCGAATGCATGGCGCATCCCTGAGGGATTGATCAACGCCGAGAACTTTTTATCCTTTATGGATAGTTAAGAATTTGATCGCCCGTTTTCTATACTTTTCCACTTTGGAAATCCTTTAAAGAGCATGTAGCCCAGTGATAATGATGCCGTTTAGTCCGAGTAGGGTGTTGGTGAGACCACGATCCGAACCAACGAGATTTCCATCTCTTGGGGGTAAATTGATGCCAGGTTTGTCTGCTACTAGCTGCCTCAATCCAATTAAAAAACTATGATGGCTGCCTGTGATGGAGACCTGGGTACACCCCAATACAGCTATGCCAGGACATTAAGAAAAATTTACTCAGTCAGAATTCTGCGACGCCCTTGAGGAAGAGAAAATCCCTAAGGCGGCAGATAAGCCCAAACGCAAAAAAAATTTCGAGAGCATGCGTAGAGTATGGATGCTATGGACGCGATGAAACGAACCGTAATACTTCCAAATTCCACGCATTTGTTCTAATATGTACACATGTCCGTTCCAATCCTCTTTTTTGAATAATGATATTTGTGGAGTTTTATGTCTGAAAACTTCACAAGATTTGTTAATATCGTTTAGTTACCATAGAAACAAACAATATCATCAAGCCGAGCAATTTCGGCAGCCCGTCAAATCTTTATTGCCAGAAAGGGATGTTCTTATCCGATTTTTATTCGTTTGTGGATGTTCAGAAGCAGCACCTTCCCTCGCACCAAATTTCCAGAATTCGTCCCCCTTTTTGCTGTAATTCGTCCTTTGGAGAGTTTTAAATTGATTTTGGGAGGTGAAGTGCAGTGTAGCAGGTTCTGATTCGTTATTTCTTCGTCTTTGTCGCCTACTTTATAGCGGTACCCTAAGGACTAGAAAACGCTCTTTCATAGGAAAAACGACGAAATCTTTTACAAAATTACACTCCGGAAATAGAAGAATGACTAGGAAATAACGACAATGACTTGCACGTTGTGGCAAACAAAGTGTGTTTATCCATTGACTTGGGTATCTAAAGTTCATTTTATAGAGAGTTCTATAGTGAAGTGCCGTATAAAAAAAATCTGCTATGAATCCATTTCTAACAAGAGGTTGGTAAAGTACTGCGTCTCCATCAGAGTGCTAGACTAGGTGGTCGTAGTATAGTGTATATGGGATAAAAAAAGGTCTTAAATATGTTCACGACGTCAGTTACATAATAAAATAAAGGCAAATAAGCTATAAAATAACCATAGCATTTTAAAATGATTTTTTAAAGAATATCGTTGCGTTCAATTCTAACTAATAATGGTACCGACTGTTGCAAGATAGATTATCAGGGCAAAAACGAACGGTTAAAGCTCTCTAAGCCCTCTGCGTTGATCAATCAGTGATTCGCCGTGCATTTAACTTCATTAAGCATCGTTTGGAGGTCATTGTACGCATAGCAGGCCTTTACAGTGACCCATGGTGGGCCACCGATGTTTCGACCCAGTGCTGCCATCCTCCTAGACAAGTCCGGTACCAATTTGCCGACACCGGATAGGTGAAAGGCTTGGTGACTATGGGGCGCTGGAATCGATCACATGTGTATAGCACGGCGCCGTCGATCACTGCGCCACACGTGCCCTAACAGACGGTTATCAACAGACAATCAGTATCAACAACAGTCCTGTATAAAAGAGCGCTGCCGAGTAAGGTTAGCTCATTCGTGCGGTGCTCTACTGAATTCGAATGGATGCGGTCGTGAGGAGCCACATTGAAACAAGGAGCAAATACAGACAGTCCGCTTAAAGCAGTTCGGCTCTGAAGAAAGCGAACGCACCAAACGTTAGCCGAATGAAGTTTATTATCAACCTCGTGTTTTCTTATCAATGAAAAAGTAAACATTGAATCTATCATGAGCCGATTTACTGCTTCTACGGTCTCCAATAAACTCTGGCTCGGTTTTTCTGGAATTCAGGCGGCTTAATTTTTCTGCTATGTCGGACTAAAAGACTCAAGATCGGAAAAAATCAGTTTTTTAAAATCCAATTTTTGCTTCCAAGGTTTTTGACAAAGCTGTGATCACCACTCGAAATCGATTCGATGGGGCTCAGTAAACTCCTATGAGTGTACATTGGGGAATTTTACAAATTACCTGTGTAAAAAGGGTGCGTGTGGAGCAGTGGTTGGAGGCGCCACTGCGACACACATGTGGAGTCAATTCCTCCGCCCATGGCCCACCAATCCTTCCATCCCTCTGGGGTCGGCAAATTGGTACCAGACTTGTCTGGAAGGATAGCAACACTGGCTCGATACATCGGCAAGTCACCGCAAGTCATTGCAAACGCCAAATGTGCATTCAATCACCTTCAATGATTCCTAATGAAGTCGAATGCATGGGGCATCCCTCAGGGATTGATCAAAGCCGAGAGCTTTATCTTTTATTTTACATGTGTATGCACTATCGCCAACTTAAAACATTCGTGCAAATAGTGTGATGTGTTGCCTTCCTCTTCATTGAAGTTGCAGAACGCAATTGAGAAGCCCACATGTAACTAATCGAGCACTCTCAGATGCTCGATACAAACGGTTTTGGATTCTTCGAGCAACTAGCCCTGATATGATAATCATGTGAGAATACGATTTTGTTGAACGCTTCTTCATACAAGAGCTAGCTGAGAGGCAGGCGAAACGAAGGACCCGCATGATGTGGTGGTGACAAGTTGCAGAACGCAATTGAGAAGCCCACATGTAACTAATCGAGCGCTCTCAGGTGCTCGATACAAACGGTTTTGGATTCTTCGAGCAACTAGCCCTGATATGATAATCATGTGAGAATACGATTTTGTTGAACGCTTCTTCATACAAGAGCTAGCTGAGAGGCAGGCGAAACGAAGGACCCGCATGATGTGGTGGTGAGCGCGTTACTCACCGGAAAGGACAATAGCGCGTTCGTTCCCCACCATACACACCTGCGGTCCAGAGTTTTGCAAATATCTCAGCTTCATTAAAGTTATATTTCACAAGATTTATTGTTCTTTTTTCCAGAACGCGAAACAGAAAATTGATATCTTCTTATAACCTAACATAACACGGAAGTGAAGCTATAGCCATACTTACTGTAAAATGAAGGTGATACGAAACTGTTGTATAAAAACTATCTTATATTTGCAAAGATGTGAATGAGTGTGGGATCCAGTCAAATCAGTTCTGCCCTCGTTTTTACACCTTCTTCCAATTTTCCTGCTTTTGCGTTATCCTACGCTGACTCCCGACATGAAAAATATTTCCTATAGGAAATATTTTTCATGTCGGGAGTCAGCGTAGGATAACGTGAAATTTTTTAAAAATATTTTGTTGGATTCGTTCGGTCTACTTTCCCTGGATCTGCAAAGTTGTGCTAGGGAAATGTTAGGTCTTCACACTTCATTGTTCTTCTCGCCAGGATTCTAATGATACCTACCTCTAGTTTACTCTTGGCTGAGAACCGCATTCTAGCAAGGAGGTACACCGTCAAAGCCATGGCGATACGTTAAACGAGTGCGTTAGATTCTCTTAGATTCTCACACAAGTTGCTTGGAAATGCTATTATTTCCTTGAATTTCCAATTTTTCACATTGGGTTTGATGAATTCGTCGTTTTCTCTCTCAGCAATCGCGAGGTTGTTAAACAGCGTACGTTTACTTCCATACAATCTCGTGATTGCTGAAAGAGAAGACGATGAATTCATAATCCAATGCCGAGGTTAATAGAAAGTCGATCCTGTGTACTATTGAGTTTTATATTTGCGTAGAAAATGAAGTTTAAAGGAGTACACGATAACTCTTCGGTCTAAAAATGTTGAATATTTACTTGTCTACACAGTTCATCAAAATATTTCTTTCTTCCCGGCACCCGACACAGTGCGACACACACGTGGAATCGATCTCCGCACCCATGGCTTTCCAACCGTCCGGGGTCAGCAAATTGGTGCCACACTTGTTTGGGAGGATAGCAGCACTGGCTCGATACCTCGGTAGGGCACCGCGAGTCATTGTAAAGACCAAGTATGCATTCAATCACCTCCAACGATACCTAATGAGGTTGAATGCATGGCGCATCCCTCAGGGATTGACCAACGCCGAGAGCTTCATCCTTTTTATTTATCCCGCCACCCATTAGTTATTTATTAATAAATGTTCTCGATCTCGCTTTGTAATAAGTGTTTTAAATTTCACTTCAAAACAGTTAAAGTTAGTGAAAATGCCATCTTATTGACGAATGCGTAAATATCAGATGAACCAATTTTAAAGTCTCAACGGCAAAGTAGGAATTCATGATATTTATGTATTTTTCCACATGGTCTATCAGATCAACTACTGAAACATACTTAAATGCTTTCTTGGATACTTGGACGGCTCGTTGCAGTCCACAGTATATTTTCCATCCGTTTCTTTACGTCGCAATAGCGTTGCGCTCTACAGTTCTTTTCGTTCATCCATTGTCTGTTCCTCTCATTATATGACCTTCTCATCCACGTTTCACCATGGATATAGGCTGTGTAGGGTCTCAAAAATAAGACAGATTTCGTAAATCAGAGCTTCGCATTGGTGCTAGATATTGAGTTTGCCGGTTATATTTCAGAAGACATTGCTCAAGCGCTCTACGAGTAGTGCGGAGTATCCTTGATGCAGTTGAAGTACCAGCCCATGTCTCTGCTGCATAAAGGAGCGATGGAAGGGCAGTTCAATCGAAAAGGTGAGCGCGATTTTCGAGCGCCTTAGTTGGTCGGCGGCTTCATTGAAAGGATGGAACGCGACCCAGCTGCTTTCCTTATTCTTTTTAATTTCGCCTTTATGTCATTCTCAATGTCCATTTAATGCGCAAGGCATACGTACAAGGTAGTCTCAGAATCAGAGAACCATCCAGCTTGATATTGTCGCCTTCACACCATGGGTTTTCATGAAATGGGTCTTCTTCTGATTTGTGCACATGCTATTTAGTAGAACTCAATGATCATCGTCTCTGCTTCGGTGGTACTTATTGGGGAAATGACGACGTCGTCGGCGAAAAGATGGTTTGATAGGAATTCTCCATCAATACGTATGCCTTTTTTATCACAACCGAGTGACTTCATTATTCACGGCAATGCGACGCTAAGCAGCTTTGGTGATATTGTGCCGCCTTGTTGAACTGCATTTCCGTCGCGCATTTCCGATTAAAGTCAGATAGAGTTCTCATTTGTGACCAACAGTGATAGGATTGCATTCGTTTTAACACTGTCAAATGCTTTTCCACGGTTAACAAAACTTAGGACTAGGGGCGGGCGGTATTTCCGACAAACTTGAATGACCCTGGACAGCTTGGATGTGGTCCATGCAGTAAATCCCTTGTCGAAATCTCGCTCGCTCCGCTGGTTGCACCTCATCCAATAATCTTGACATGTGCAAGAGGGAAGGGAGCGTGTGGCGCAGTGGTTGGAGGCGCCACTGCGGCGCGCACGTGAAATGCGCCCATGACCCACCAAGCCTTCCATCCCTCCGGGGTTGGCAAATTGGTACCAGACTTCTCTGGGAGGATAGCAGCACTGGATCGATACATCGGCCGGCCACTGCGAGTCATTGTAAAGGCCAGATATGCATTCAATCACCTCCAACGATACTTAATGAAGTCGAATGCATGGCGCATCCCTCAGGGACTGAAACGCCGAGAGCTTTATCCTTTGGAGCTTTATGTGCGACAGGATAATATTCGTGTGAGAGCATGTAGCGTACACTCAACAAGCACTTCGGAGGACAGTTACGAAGACGGTAGGATGACCGCGCGCTACATCCTCCACCGTGTTTTTTAGCTTTTGAAGGTAGGCTATCATTTGGTTTGCGAGAAGCACATGCAAATTGTGGCTTCCAGCTCTGAGAGACTTGGTGGTGAAAATATAAAGTCCTGGAGCTGTGCAATTTTTCATACTTTCTCGCAACTCCAGCCTCAAGGGAAAGAATTCGAGGTTGTTTTTCTCCAACAGGGATTTTGAGTTCTGGAACGGGAATTACCGGTCGAAGAAGGTTGGTGCTGAACTTGGTCATCAATTCCATATCATGGCAGAAAGTTTTACCTATCCAATCTTCGTTGACTAGGGCTGACATCGGAACATTATAATCGTACAGGTAGCTAAACTACTAGTCAGTACTGATAAATACTACTGAAAGTCACAACAGATAAGTATGACTAGAAACGGAATATCGATTAAGATTCGATTGTGTTAGCGAGTTTTATGTGGTGTTCTTCGACGAGTGACCGACCATAAATGGAATGGGCCACAGCTTAGTGTCAGCGGGGTAATGAAATTTATATCGATTCGAGTGCTGCGTTCTTTTTGAGGGATTATCTACTTAGTCTCCATGGCAGAACTCATCAGTGTCTTTCATCAATATGCTATTCATAGAGAGCTAGCTAGTATTCATAAATTATCATCACCAAACGCAGCACTAATCTCTAATCGGCATTTCCTTTCGAATCTACGACCAACTGCTCTCCATTATTTAACTGACTTTACAAATATAAGATGCGTTTTCTTGCTCTTTTCTAACCACAAATCATTCACAAAAAGCTAATCGCTAACTACGAAATACGATATAAAGAATAAATGATAAAGCTATCGGCGTTGATCAATCCCTAAAAGATCCATTATTAAGTCGACCCTATTGATAAAATAGTAGAGGTGACTGAAAGCATCTCTGAGCTATAGAATAACCAGCCGTGTCTTACTAATGCATCATGTCAGGCGTTTTTATCTTACCTAAAAACAGTGGTGTCAATTTGCCATCCCTGAAGGGATGGAAAAATTGGTGAACCGAGGATGTGGAATCGAACGGGAGACCGATCCAGTATTTATTGCCCGGTACCTCCAACAACTGGGATGCACTCTCCACCTATGAATTTGGACATATTTTGCGAAAAAGCACATCGCTGTCGCAAGATAAGTTTATTATTTTAATAATTAAATGTAATGAGATGGTGAAATCCTAGTTTCCTATTGGAAGAAAGTATCCAAGGTCTATTTCAGAACAAACAAGAGCTAACTTCTGATGGTGCCACATTGGCAACAATTTTTAACCCTTGAACTACAAAATAGGTGAATAACCCTTAATTTCTGTTCATTATTTTAAAAAATTGTTATTCATGCTCCT
Source organism: Angiostrongylus cantonensis (assembly GCA_009735665.1). Lineage (NCBI taxonomy): Eukaryota > Metazoa > Nematoda > Chromadorea > Rhabditida > Metastrongylidae > Angiostrongylus > Angiostrongylus cantonensis. The sequence goes on from MQTX01000071.1 coordinate 500,978, forward strand.
TGTAATGTGTGTAGCGCAGAAAGTAGGGGTGTTCTACGATGCTTCTAGCTGTTGTTTGGATTCCGCGCAGCAGGCTAACTCAAGCGCTCCATCTCTCCGGTTTCGTTAAAATTGGTATCAGAACTGTCTAGAAGAATAGAAACATTGGCTTCTAACTTCGATAGGCATATTTTGTAGGCGTGATACGCATCAATCACTTCTGCGGATCTGAGTGGAATCAAATGCAGGGCGTATCTCAGATTGATTGACGCCGAAAGCTTTATCCTTCATCTTTTATCCTTTATCTGTTTTTCCTATGCCGCTAAGTAATTTCTGCTGTCTATGTAATTTATGGAAAAGGAAAAATTTATTTTACTAAAGTGTTGCAAACTTTTACGAACAAGTTTGAGAATGATAGTAAAGGAAAATTCCGACATATCTCTGCACACTCTTTGACTGCCTTTCTGTATATGTTGTGTGATCCCCACAACGTTTCCATTCCATTCGTTGCTCCCAGTCGTTATCTATGGTAGTTGGATTAGTGAGTGTTTTTAAATATAATTCGGGAATCTGCCGTCTTCGCTCCTCATTCATGTTTAGCGCTCATCGTGTGGTTTTCGTTAGAATACCAAGGTACGGTGTAAGGATGTTGTTAGGTCTGCACCACAGGCAGCTGTCACCCGTTCTGGGTCGAAGCCTTTTCAGAAAAGTCTGGTCTGATTTCTTGAACCCAAAGAGATAGGAAATGAGGTTGATTCGAAATTGGTTCAAGCCTGAGAACTAGTGCGTATTATTGGACGATGTCACTATCAACCACTGCGCTTTCTGCTCACAAGTGTTCTTTACTAGATGGTAATTATAATATTAACCTTTTTATTTACTAATTATTCTTTTTAACGGCAGGGTATGCTGCGAAATATAACTTCTATAATGCTGAAATATTTGCAAAACTCCGATCCGCAGGTGTCTGCGGTAGGAAACGAACGTGCTGTTGTCCTTTCCGGGGAGTAACACGTTCACCACCACACCATGCGGGTTCTTCGTTTCGCCTGTCTTTCAGCTAGTTCAATCAATCTTTTGCCATCAGCAGTGCCGATTTGGGCTACCCAGATCAATGCCGTTGACGGAAATCGGCACTGCTGATGGCAAAAGTTCGATAGAACTAGCTGAAAGACAGGCGAAACGAAGAACCCGCATGGTGTGGTGGTGAACGTTTTACTCCCCGGAATGTACAATAGCACGTTCGTTTCCCACCGCAGACACCTGCGGATCAGAGTTTTCCAAATATCTCAGCATTATAAAAATTATAATACTATTAGTTGAATACGACAATGGCAACAGCAATGGCAATGCAGGAATGCATGAGTTATTTTACAAGTTACCGTTAACGTCCTTTTCACCACTTGTGCGGAATGTTTGTTGATACATATTTCTGCTTGAGACATTTAGCTGTTCTTATTCTTACTGGACTCTTTTTTTATCATCCATCAGTTTCATAGTATTGTTGCGTTTTTTGTATTTTTGCCTTCTCTTCCATTTTCGCAGTGCCTTCTTCTCACTTCCCTTTTTTTTCTGAATTTGGTTTATTTCTCTTAATACAAATACCTGCCTTCACACAATTAACAGCACTCTATCCGTTGCCGTAGCAATTGCTTGTTGTTGTAATTATACATAATTCAGCAGACTATATGGGTCTCTTCTGCAGTGCAAGCTGAAGTCTGACTAATTAGCGAAAATTTAAAGATTTTCAAATTTTTGGGCTGCTGCTTCAGAACTCTCTGCATGATCAAATATAGGTGTAAGATTTCTATGTAGACGACAACTGACATCTCTTTCTTCTAAATTTATTTGTTTTCATGAATGTGCGAAGATCAGCCACAAATGTCAATTGCTCCTCATCGTGGTTTCAAAAGCAAAGCTCGTGACGTCCTCATTGGCGGAACTGATAGCTATCGAATTAGTGAGTGGGTCATTTTCTTCCATCGTCGCTACTATGAACAAGACGTTGTCTTCCGAATATGCAACTGCCAAATGAAATCTAAGCCAAAAATTTCGCTAACGATTCAGCATTGATAACAGTTGTTGGATTCTCTGTTTTTCTTGGACAAGCAGGTACGAGGTTGGTATTTTAGAATTTACTAGCATACAATAGCTGATCGGTGGTTTCGCCTTCTTCAGAACCTAGGAAGGTAGAATTGATATGCTGTCTACTCAGCCAAACACCTTCAAAATTTATAAGCTTAGTAGATAGAACTTAACGCATGAATTTTCATTCGCATAGTAAACAGCCTCTTTTAAACACCCACCGTTTTATTCTTTGCAAGTTGTCCAGTTACTTGGCGATGAACAGCCTCACAGAGCATAATAATACATGGGCTAGGAATGTGCCTGTGTCAGGTCATTGGATTAGCCTGAGGTATGGCGCCAGATCACGCACGCATGTTAATAGAAAGTCGAACCTGGGAACTGTTATACCACGTACTCTGAGAAATCTGATGTTTGAAACATAGGTCAGCTCAAGCAACAGCGAAATTCGAACATTGTTATAGGTATCACAACTTATAGATTTCTACAGCAACGCATAATAATTCACGCATTCTTAAACGGACAAAGTGACAGAGCGCTTGGTGTGAACATTTCCCAGAGAAACTATGCATTCGCAAGACCGACTTTCTGTTAACCTCGGTATCGGTTGATAATTCGATGTTTTTCTTCAATAGGCAGACACGAGGTTGTTTTTTATAGAATTTATTAGAACACAATAGCTGACGTTTCGGCGGTTTCGCCTTCTTCAGAGCCTGGAAAGGTCAAATTGAGATGTTATGTACTCAGCCAAACACTTTCATAACCCTAACAGATAAAGCTTAACAAATAAATTTGTATTCGCATAAGAAACAGCTTTATTTAAACACCTACCATTTATTTCCTGTAAGTACCTAAGTTGGTGGATAGCAGCCACACAGAGTACTACATGGGCGAGGACTGTGCCTGTGTCAGGTCATTGGATTAGCCTGAGGTATGGCGCCAGATCACGCATGATGACAAGACACTCCTCCCTGCTGTTCATTTTTGGATTTTTGGTATTAATCCAAAACGCTTCAAGGGTTTTACATGCTGATGTCTTGGATTTCTGTGTGAGGATAGTGAACTCTACTTCAAAATCTTCTCCGTTGTGTTTCTGCATTCTATGCACGCCTTGTGTTATGTTTGGTTTCAATTTAGATTTACTGAGTAGATGTTCTTTTAAGCGCACGTAGAGCGGTATACCTGTTTCGAAAACGTATTCGTCCACACATGCTTTACAAGAGATTAGGGACACCGTATCTGAACGCATACAGTCACCATCTCTACTGTTAGAGAATATTGTACAATTTTGGGGTGTACACAGACGGTCGTATAGGCAGTAATGAACTAGCTGGCGTCTTGAAACGTCCGGTGTTATTTCAAACACTGTTGCCGAATTCGCTAAATCACCCCTTCTCAAGCAACGTTTTACACTGCACTTATTTCGTTCGAAATAAAGGGGAAGATGAACAAAGCCCTGTTCTTGCTAGGATTGTTGTTTCTGACCGTGGTTTTTCCTCTATGCTTATCCCGAAGAGCTACAGCTTCGTAGCCATTCGTAGTGGCTATTTGCCGCTTCAGTTTAAAGGATTTTTCCTTTTGCTCTCTACCTCTGCACGCGCTGGTGGCGGTTCAAAACATCCGCTGGTGTGGAGCAGATGGCAACATATATTATATGCCTACAGTAGCGCAATGCCGGGAGATCGATTACTGGTGCTTCCACCTTAGAATGTAGCGGCAATGACAAGGGTTGGGACCAGTCGTGGTCCTGTTGCCAAGCCTCTAATTTGTGCGTAATATTTCCCGGACCACCTGAAGATTGAGCAGTTTAGGCACAGCTTTAAGAGGACCATGAGCTACTGAATCGAGGAGCCATACATTTTATTACTCTTTCGTGTTGCTCAAGAAGCTCACAAGTGGCTTGCATTGCGGAGTCATTCTACATGTTGGTGTAAAGAGCGATGACGTCGAAGGACTCTATCACGTACGTGCTCTTGGAACGCCCGTTGCGCAGGCGATGTAGGAACATTTTGGTATTCGTGAGATACGCTTGCATGTGCTTAAGGGGCTAGTTGAGAATTAGGTTTGTAAACGAAGCTACTCCATCAGTAGTTCCGCCTACACAACTGATAATGTGTCTAACGTTGAAGGCTCTGGGGCTCTGCTTTTTTTGGAACCTTTTTTTGGCGTGCGGCTTCGACTGGTGTTTGAGTTTTCTTATCTTTGTTAATGAGCGTCATTGAATAGTGGCGAAGTCAGTTCTCCATGTAATCCTGGGCTAACCATGCCAGGGAGTTCCAACGTGGCTTGCAGAGAATGGGTAAATGCCAAATAAGCCTAGTGCCAACTTTCTGACCTCGGACTGATGGAAAGCTTTGTAATCTCAGTTAGAGGTCAAACCAGCGCCGTGTTCATGATAAATGGCATCACTACTACTGCACTAGTCGTCTTTTTGTTTCTACTTCTCTTAGAATAAGCATCGGAAAAGAGGACGCAACATATGCAAAATGAATGAACTTCCAGAATCGTGGAACAGGCTATCCAGGGAGAGATAGTAGGAGTAACAAGACTCACTGAAGTATCGCGAGAGTACAAAAGACCGCTCTGTCTCACTTTCATCGACTTAGAGAAGGCCTTTGATTCAATTGAGATAGAAGCAGTCATGGAAGCCCTTGGTAGTCAAGGAGTCCCTACTCAGTACATAAAGATTCTTCGTGAGCTGTACAAAAATTTCACAACCAAAATTTCACCATTCTACAACGATATTAACGTTGGCGTCAAAAGAGGAGTTAGGCAAGGCGATACAATCTCGCCAAAATTATTTACAGCCACCCTCCAGAACGTCATGCGAACATTGGAATGGGATAATATGGTAGTGAAATGGTCGGCAGATACATCATCTTCGCTTTGCTGATGATATCGTCCGTATGACACCAGACATTAGCCAAGCGGAACGTATGCTTGCGGACTTTGATAAAGCGTGTGGAAAGATTGGTCTTCGACTAAATCTCAAGAAAACGATGTTCATGAAGAACGGATTGGTTTCGTTTGCCCCATTCACGCTCAACGGAACGAATATTTTCGAATGCTCCAGTTATGTCTATCTAGGTCGGGAAATCAATATGATGAACGACTTAGCTCCACAGCTGAGCAGAAGGAAACGAGCAGCTTGTGGAGCTTTCAAGAGCATCGAGGATGTAGTGAAGAGAACAAAGAACACCCGACTCCGTGCCCACCTTTTCGACTCAACGGTTTCTCCTGCCCTAACGTATGCGTCAGAAACCTGGTCGCTGCGCAAGCAGGATGAAAGATCACTCAGCGTTATCGAACGCGCAGTCGAAAGGACGATGCTAGGAGTATCCCGTTTCACACAAGTAAGGGATGGGATCCGAAGCTCCGACCTACGTCAACGATCGAAAATCAAAGATGCCGTTCTATACGCCAAACAGTCGAAGATAAGGTGGGCCGGACACGTAATGGGTATGAATGATAACCGATGGACAAAAGCTGTTAGTGACTGGATTTCTCGGAATGTCAAACGTACTGCAGGAAGACCACCGACCCGATGGTCAGAGTCCTTCACGAAAAGCCTGAAAAAAATATATGATGCTCGACGAATCCCTAAAGCGAGCAGAACCGACTGGGCTACTCTTGCCGGCGACAGGGAAAAATGGAAGATTTACTGGCGCCCGCTCGAGTCACTCGACGATCATCGGGACTACAGGTGATAAAGGAGATACAGGTGTTCTTATACTGCGAAAGTAAGAGAGAGAAGATTTTATGTTCTATTTTATGTGGACGATTAAACTTTCGAGGTGTTAGCAGGATGTTGAAAACTAAGTAGGCGAGAAACGTGGTGTGCCTTCATGATAATCGGTAGACAGACCGTACGGACCGGGTTCCTCAGTAGTTCAGGCGTGCAATAGTTAAACGATCAATCTTATGATCAGGCTTTCTCATGAGGTAATGTACGTTGACCACTGTTTACATTGAAAGGATACAGCCTATCGTCCGATTTCGCTATGTAACAGAAACTAAAAAAACGTGCGGTACGAGTTTGAATCATTATAAATCAACGCAGACGGGGAATGAAGAGATGCTTTGTTCGCTGAAATTTTTACTAGAACACTTTCTCTTTTGGTTTTTTATCACTTTTGCTAGTTTGTTAAAGATGAAGGACTTTTAGACGGATCGAATGCATTGAAATCATTTCGTGGGTATATTTTTCTACGTTTTCAGCTCCATGAATAGTTAACATTTGTCGTCTACTTGATTCGTCGCGGTTATGAGGATAAATCACTGTGAGACACGCACGTGGAATCGATTCCTGCGCCCATGGCCCACCGAGCCTTCCATCACTCCGGGGTCGGGAAATTGGTACCAGACTTGTCTGGGAGGATAGCAGCACTGGCTCGATACATCGGCAGGCCACCGCGAGTCATTGTAAAGGCCAGTTACGCATTCAATCACCTCCAACGATACTTAATGAAGTCGAATGTGTGGCGTATCCCTCAGAGATTGATCAACGCAGAGAGCTTGATCGTTTTTAGCTTTTATGAGGATAAATGGTTAACGTTGATTTCTGAAAGATTCTTTAGCAAAACTGACTAGACCAATAACTGCTTATTAACTTATGTACACAGAGTAAAAGCAGCGAAATGAGTTACTTCCATTTTTTGTGCTAACGTTGTTGAATTCTACAGATTTCCATTTACTAGTTAATCTACCATTTTTTTTTCAAACTTTTTCCAGACTGCACCCACTTTTTATTTGTTGTCTAATACAATTTTTTATGGCAGGGTATCATGCGAGATACAACGACAATGGTGCTAAGATATTTGCGAAATTTCGCGTGTTACCCTACCATAAAAAATTGCAGTGGGCAGCAAATAAAAAAATGCTGTGATATCAACTACAGCATCAGCTTAACTGGGTTTAATGCTGACTTGGGTTGCCTAGATCAATCTCGTTGACGGGTGATTGCTGATCGCACTGATCGTTACAACTAGCTGAGAGACAGGCGAAACGAAAGACCTGCATAGTGTGGTGGTGGAGGCGTTAGACCACGGAAAGGGTAACACTCGTTCGTTCCCCACCGCAGACACCTGCGTTACGGATTTTTGCAAATATCTCAGTACCGTTGTGGTTGTTTTTCCAAACTATTTTTTATATGACCGAGCTGACATAAAGTGGTATAAAAGCTTTATTCGGGTGACTTTTTGTAGGCTTCGCTTTATTGAGAACCGCATTGATCCGAGACGATGGTCCACAGCTGGTCGTTTTTGCGGTATCGGTATTCGTTATTGCATCGAGTCGAATCCAGTGGAAATAGTACCACTCGAACGAGGATTTTCACTCCTCTGTGTCCCTTTGTGTAGGATGGATGTTGATCCATTGATTTTGATGGCATGGTTGTTGGCCACTTCCAATGTGATCTGCGTGGGAGAGTGGGGGTGCATGAGTGCTACATGCATTCGGTATTTCATTTGCTGGCACGTACCCATGCTTTCTGCACTGACTATGACTCAATGCAACAACGTGCACCCACATCATCGCAACAACGGCCAGCTTCGGGACATCGACTAGGATCAACTGTTTTGATGAAGACCAAATTTTAGCCGAATAAAAATTTTTTGAACCAAAATTGTTGATTGTTGTTACAGACGATTTTTCACATTGTCTAGCCTTTATTGTTATTTTTTTTATCATGCTTGACCTTTTTTTCCTTTTTTTTCATAATGATGATGATGATGATGATGATGTTAGTGGCTTTTATTCGAGTATACTTCTAGGTGCGAAAAATCGATCGACTAGCGACTTTGATTTAAGGCGCAAAGTTGTTGGACCGAAAAACGCAGAAATTCCTGCTAATCCTAATTCTCCAAAGGCAACTGACTCAACAGGACAGTGTGAGTTCTAGTTGAAACGTAGAATCATCGACTGAAAAGCCGCTTCGAAACTCGATAAATTGCAATGATAGGTGCAAACCAAATGCCATCTATTGCTCCATCATTATTTGCTCACCAAACACTTTAGTGGTGTATGCAACAAAATCTACGAGAAACTCTAAGAACAACAAGTTTTTGCGTTTTTATTGATAGGAATCAAGTTATGTGGTGCACTTAGACCTTGCCTCTTGCCCCGAACATTGGATAGAAAACGGTTTCGTGGATTTTCAAATTGATTTCCTTCCCTCTCTTCCTGTCGATGAAGTTGTGATCGTCGAAGGAAAGCAGTTTTTTTAAAAAATAAATGTAGGATTGAACAGGATATACATTCTATAAAAATTTACAAAGCTCATATTGCTGGCGCGTGTGGCGCAGTGGTTGGAGGCGCCACTGCGACGCGCACGTGGAATGCGCCCATGGCCCACCAAGCTTTCCATCCCTCCGGGGTCGGCAAATTGGTACCAGACTTGTCTGGGAGGATAGCAGCACTGGCTCGATACATCGGCCAGCCACCGCGAGTCATTGTAAAGGCCAGATATGCATTCAATCACGTCCAACGATACTTAATGAAGTCGAACGCATGGCGCATCCCTCAGGGATTGATCAACGCCGAGAGCTTTATCCTTTTTTATCCATATTGTTAGTTTTATTGGTATAAGTCATAAAATTGTGTATCGTCCTTTTCTTGTTGCGGACCTTGGTTAATTTTGCCGATAATATGAACAAAAACCAAATGCCGTCTGAACAGCATTTTAATGTGAAGGTTCTTTATTTTAAGAATTGTCTTGTTTTTCATCGGCTGACCTTGCTAAAAAATTTCCTTTGTAGTGGATGGTATGCGAGGGATGTTTGGGTGGTAGTAAGCTGCGAACTGTGGTCTGTAGGGCTAACGAGCTGGGCTGCGGCTTCGTGATAAGCTGTGGCAGTTCTGGCATCAAACTGCTCACAATAGCACTTAATTTCGCGATTATCCTAAACGAACATCCATATTCGGAAATATTAATCAAATGGGATTCTCACAATACTCAAGGCGGGCTATATCTCTAAAGTGCCGTAAACTCTTAAAATGTTCTAATCTATTAATAACGCTCACTAGTCGTTCAACTACTTTTAGATGAATTGTTGTTCCGAAATGAATCACTGAATTTTAATAGATTCCCTTTCAGTAGTATTTGACTCCATTGGTGAGCGACCACTGGTGAAACGCCATGCGAAGATGCAACAAATTGGCAAAATAATGTCGTGTTGCGAATTTAAACATATCGAAAATCCACTCATAAGGACGTATGAAGAAGAGAACATTGTTAAAATGCCCAGGTGATTTTGGATCTTTTGTTGACTGTGTTGCTGAGCGTCTATAATGACTGTCGTGTAGATCTCCAGTTTTGGCTTTTCCATGGTCTTAAATGTAAGCGCAATGTTATGGGTGCAGCTCCTATATAGAGCGTTCGCTCATGATTGAAGCTAGTCACTCTGCTAATAACTTGAATAGTATCTAAAGCAAATGCGACAAAATAAAAAGGATAAAACGTTCGGCGTCCGCCGATTCCTTGACAATGCGCCATGCGTTCGACTCCGTTCATAACACTGCAGAGGTAAATTTAATGCGTATTCACTCCATACAATGACTTGTGGGAGTCTAGCAACGTATTAATTTATTGCTGTCATCCTCCCAAACAATTCTGGTGCAACCACAATGATGCTGAGATATTCGCAAAACTCAAACAGCGGAAGAGATCGGACCAAGACTTCTATTTGCAAGGGTTTGCGCATTACGCACCAGGCCGCGGAGGCCCTTGCTCTATGTTTCTCCCACCTAGGTTTCTACCTACCAGTGACATCAGCAATCACCCATCAACGGGACTGATCCGAGAAGACAGGAAGTTTTGCGAATATATCAGCATCGTTGTGGTTAGTTTCACGTAATTCTGTACCGTGAAAATTGTGGTAGGCAGTAGATAAACAACTAAACATTGTGAATTCTGGTAAATATAGACCAATCCTGGACGAACGAGGGCTCTGGTCAGTCCAGAGTGTATGGTGGAAGCAGTGACTTGTTTATTGCATTGCAATTTTAACCACTGCGCTCCACGAGCCTTATTACTGTAGCCTCAAATCCTCTTTCTCTTTTTCTCTAGGGCACTTTTCTGATCCTCTGATATGATGCAAATCGATTCTCCCAGTCTCCCTTCAATAGTTGAGTTCTCTTATGGTGCATACAATGACAAGTTACGAAATTTATTGAAATACAATATTTACTGAGCTCAGAGAGATGTGAGACGAAGGACCCCCATTGGTGTGGTGGTTAACGTGTTAGCCCTTGGAAAGGGTAATAGCTAGTCCGATCCCCACTGTGACACCTGCGGAACTGAGTTTTGCAAATGTCTGAGCATCACTGTGGTTACATTTCATATCATCCCTTTCCATGAAAAAAGTATAGTGAGAATCCCTACAATTTGCAGTTTCTTCACAGGGCTTATAATATGGTCAATATTAAGAACTTTTGTTCTGTTTTTTTAGCAACTGTTTTTCCAGCATTGACTCGGAACTTGCAAACTTGGACCTAAAAAATGATCGAGTTTGCCACAATGTGGACGAAGTCTCTAAGGTTTCTGTTTCCAATATTTATAATTTCTTCTTATGAAAAGGCAAAATTTTTGACTTCACATCCTAAATTTTTATTCCTAAGGGCATTATTCTATTGTCAAGTGATCGATATTACTAAGGACTTAGTGGCTTCTCCCCTCGTGAAGCACCCAACTGTCTGAGAACTCCAAATAAGAAAAATACCTAAGTAATGGTTGCAACGTCTGTCGACCATTAATTCATTAGTGTGTTTTCAAATGGTCTAATATTATAGGATTACCGATAGAATGAGTCTTAACATAGGGTTACAATCTAAATCACTCCACTTGTTTCAGGTACGTATTTATGGACTATTGAACACTGAAAAGAAGAATGTGACAAGAACCACCAACAGACATTTCTAGCCTCTTTCCCACATGCACGTCGGCTTCAAGGATAAAATTTAGTTATAAAGCAGTTCATTCCACAAGAATGAGAAGGACAAGCAAAACATCTTATTTTGGTTTTTCGGAAGTTATCCTCTGCTATCATATAGATCTCAACATCATGTGATCTGAGTGCAAGATCTTTCCTGGTGAGAGTGAATAGAGTCACTGCCATACTGGATCTGAGAAAACACTATGGCTTTCGAGACTCAACGTCGACGAAATCTAGCGCAACCAGGAAATTACCACTCAAATGGAAACAGCGTGATTGTTCACAATTCGTAAGTACGAGTCATCAAAATAAATGTGTAAATAGATGATAAAAAACGGACGATGTAAGAGCATAACTATTCCTAAGTTACATTTTAGTATTAGTCTAACAGCAGTTGTCAAAAATTTTCAATTCTTTGGTTCTAGTTCCTAAGCGAAGAAATTCGGTTGAAACTCTTACCTTTCTCTAATATTCTACTCTAAGAAGTGAAAGCAGAGCATGATGTGATGTTGAATCCATATCGTGATATTACTTCACTGCCGTAATCTCCGAATTTCAACATAATACTTCGAAACACTAATAATTACATACGGAAAGGATGGCGTAGTAGTTAGCGATGCCGTCGATTAGGAAACAAACGCAGCAGTTCGACCCTCAACAACGCTTTCTTCCAATACAAGTGATAATGCCTTAGCCCGACTACCTCCAAGATTGCAAGGAGAATCTACTCGACCAGCATTCAACGAGATTCATAAGGAGGACGAAATCCTCAAGCAATAGACAAAACATTGCAAAATGTTCGAAGACCACTGTGAAGGAATCAGACACCTGCATACATATTTGTTTTGAAATATTTATTACAATTTCATACACATGTTTCATGTGAACTTGAAACTATACTGTAGTAGACGACTATGAAAGCATTTTTACAAGTAGGTAATAAAAAAGAAGAAAAGAAAAAACATGTGTGTAACAAAAAGTGAATACCACCGGCAAGACTCGTCGTGAGATTCTTCTGTACTGGAAACAACACAACGTAAACAAATGGAATAACGCGCGACGAATTATGGCCGCCTTTTCTTCTGTTCGCAGTCAGTTGGCCGAGACGTGACAGTTTTATTATTAGTGCATAAACAAAAATCTAAAAATTCATTGCCGAAAAGTGCATAAAATTCTCCATTCTGACCTAATAAATCAAAGGAACTCAAAAACTATAACGAGATTATGATCGTTGGGAAGAGCAACGAGAAGAAATGACCCGAGCTCAATTCACGTGAAATTCATATATCAGAAACCCGAATCATACTTTGCAATTAATGAGATTTACACTTCTTTTTGGTCACCTCATCTTTTTGCTCCATACTGAAATCAAGCATAGCCATGATAGCCTGAAACGTTTCATGAACGTGAAAGTGAAGATAACTCCATCAGCGAACGTAAATATAACAACCAACTTGTAGGTGCTCTTTAGCGTTTCCTTTATCCATCAGATAGTAGTAGAAAGCGTCATGAAGAAATCGAAGCACGACACGATCTTGCGTCATTTGGTCAACTTCTGCGATCTGCACAATATTTCGCATATGAAAATTGCAAAATTTATATATTTTAATAAAGTTAAATTTGTCATGCTTGTAATGATAATAGCAACAATATCTACAAGATTTGGATTAAGAATGAAAACACTACTGAAAGAAAGTGCGGACCAAGAGCGACTAAAAGACATACAATATGCATTAAATACATGTGATCTCCGGATCCACGGATCTCCCTCATATGATGGATCTCGAGCCGGTTAGTCGCGAGGCGACGTGGCGCGTCCCCAAGTGGCGGAAAGGCGGTTAATCGCGGATCAAAAGCGACCTTTGCTTCCCTGAGACGCAGGTGGATCCAGGGGATGGACTCCCTGTGCTGGGTAGGACGAGTACGTAGAGACTGCTAAAATCTCAGAGCCAATGGAAGCTGCCTGGATCAATAACTACGGTGACTATATGTACCTACAACGCACGTACACTTGCATCCGAGTCCTCGATAGAGGACTTGCTCATGCAAGCAAAAGTGACAAGGTATGACGTCATTGGCCTAGCCGAGACGAGACGACGCCATCCATTCAACGCTGTCTATGACACTGGAGAAGAACTTTTCCTCGGAACATGCGACAGTAGAGGCGTAGGCGGTGTCGGCGTTCTCGTCAACACGAGTTTGTCCATGAACATCGATTCATTCGAACAGCTTACAACCCGAATCGGACGTTTACGATTAAAAAGATGTGGATCAACACCGGCTTTGACAGTCTTCGTCGTTTACTCGCCGACATCAAACTATGACGAAGAAGAAGAAGTCGAAGTGCTCTACATGGACCTGGAGAAGATCTATAGAGAAGACCACGCATTCTTCAATGGCTATCGTTGGAGATTTCAACGCTAAGATTTGACCAAGAAGAACGTCTGAAGAATGTCACATCGAGACCCACAGATTAGAATGGAACGAAAAGGGTGAGTGGCTGTCCGAGTTCATCATAACGATCAAGACCATTCATGATAATGCGCAATTCCAGAAGCCCCACCCTTAACGCTGGACGTGGGAGTCTTCCAATGGGGAGTACAATAACGAAATAAACCACAAGATTTTAATTTTCGCGGAAAGGAGAAAAAGCCGCTAAATTCAAAAACCGTAGTCGCAGGAAGACCACAAACCCGATTGTCAGAGTTTTTCACGAAAAGCCTTAAAGAAATAATATGATGCACGACGAGTCTCTAAAGCCAGCAGAGCCCACTGGGCTACTCTGGCACGCGAATGGGAAAAATCTAAGACTTACTGGCACCCGCTTGAGTCACCCGACGATCAACGAGACTACAGGTGAAACAGGTGATGCCACAATCCGATGATTGAAATCGCATTATCATGAAAGCCATGCTAAATTCACGTCAGACATACTTGGGCCTTACTTTTGCAAACAAATCACAATTTCGTAAACTTAGTTCAGAATAAATTTCCCACGTAGATGTAGGTAATTATAGTAGATGACACAGACAAAAAATTTTAAAGAATAGGACGAAATTCCAAGCATTTAATTAGCTCTAACGAAGTCAGGTAAGATTGTGTGGTTACACATTCACTTTCCTGACCTGTATTCACTAGTAGCTTTTCAATCACCAAGAAACTAAAGGAGTCACAAGTAAATTTCCTAGCCGCCACTGTCGCGTGTCATAACTGACTAGTGAGCTCCAATGTCTCGCATGACACGAACAGTATCACATTTTCCAAATGAAAACCTATATTTTACTGTTTCTAACGGCAAATTACCAAAGAGCAACGTAGTTGGTAATCTTGAGTAGGGTAAACTCATCTGAAACTTTTGGGGCTTGAGGCAACGCCGTGTTTACACCTTGAGAACCGACCTTGAATTACCACCTTCACGTCCCGTTTACTTGAATACAGGCCTTTTTAACGAATCAACATGCAGTACAGGGCCTCGTTCGCACTCAAGCAAGCATATACGGACATGCGCATGAGTATGCCGCGCTTGGACAGAACTTATAATTCGACAATACACAGCTGGGTCTATTTCCTGAATCCACACGCTTATCAAAGTAAAGATATCGTCGATATTGGTTTTGGTCTACCTCCCACTCTATCTGCAATCTGGAGACGCTCCGAATAGTCCTAAGAATGAAGAGGTTTCAGATTCTTGATCTTAAAGGATAAAAAAGGATAAAGTTCTCGGCGTTGATCAATCAATGAGGAATGCGCCATGCATTCGACTTCATTAAGTATCGTTGGAGGTGATTGAATACACATCTGGCCATTACAATGACTCGCGGTAGCCTGCCGATGTAGTGGCGCCTCTTAATTTTGCGCCACACGCGCCCTTCATCTTAGGAAAATTAATAAAACTCCTCGCGTTCTTTTGTCTTATGTTAGTTAGGCTAGTTCAGAATAGGTTCATAGATATTTCCTCGCGCTTAAGGTTATGTATGTAACTGTCTGCGTTGTACAACTGTTACAATACACTAAGCTATGTGTACACATAAATTGAAAAACCTCTTTCATATCCATCGCAGCTGCCTGCTGTCCTTTTTTGAACATTACCAAGTACATTTCCCTCCTGAAAGTTGATTGATACCGAATTTTGTATTAAGCAGAAAGCAAATGGGAAGCATGTAACCTTTCTTCTTCTACATCACGAAGCTTTTTCTGATACATTGCATTCTCGTTCCGAATTAATTCCAACTGTGCATGCATCTCAGACAAAGCATGTTCCGCTGAGGATGATTCCTGTGGATAGATCAAATACGGTAGGATATAGAGTATATATATATATATATAAACTGTTCGTATTTCACGAGTAGTTTTCTAGCTTTCAATTGAAACGATTCTTCCTCTTGTTCTCTAACTGGTCGAATTGATCAATATCATCATGGTACACCAAAGATTCGATAGCATTTCCTGGCTGCACACATCTCTTCTGAGGATTTAAAATAGTCCAGGAATGCATACTGATTATGAACAACAAACGATGACGAACAACTCTTTTTCCAAAGGTCAGCTGCTCCTGAAGTATGCGATTTTCCCGCAAAAGCTCATCGACTCGTCCTTGCAGCGATACAAGACGTGATTTACAGCGATACAACTCTGGTTGCCAGTAATCATTGCCGACACTGGATACCACACGCTGTCCACTTGACTCGTGCCAAGACTCGGACAAGGGCATCCTGCAGTTTAGATTATTGTGCTGCCAAAAGACTAATATCCGAACATAAAACACCAACCTGGGCTTCATCCAAGCGGAATCGCCTAGGTTGCCGACCTCCATCGAAGTATTAATTGAAAGCAATGATGAAGGCCGATTCTGTAAAAACAACTGTTTTAAACTGCAAGCTAATACCTTTGTACTCGAACCTGCTCACCGCCAGTGTGCTTCGCCATCTACCTTTCTGCTGCTCGCTTCGAGTACGCCGTCTTTTTTTGACTATTTGCGCTTGTGTACTACGATAACCGAGTAGTGGAGGATTTTCACGAGTGGATATACTGTTCTGTGATTCTCTAAATCAGTGTATCGATTATGAGAGCTGCCAGGAATAGATCAGCCACTCTTGGATCCCAATCGAAGCTGGCCGCTAAATTTTCCTAGAGATTATCATAAAGTGAAGCCAAGAGGTATGGGAAAATGACTTAAGAAAATACAATGTTCTTAAAATTTAAAGTGTTATTACCGATTAACTGGGTTGGAAGAGTGACAGCTACGACTTCGAGGTGAAAAGTATACTGAAGACACAACAGAAGTGTCGGCATCTCTGAAAAGTATTAAGTAAGTATGCGAATCTAATTGACAGTCTCTTGTTGTATTAACGTCTGTCTTTGGCATCGTTCGATTTCGAGTTCTCCACGCAACATCGCCAACTGTATTTTGAGTTCTCGTCGCTCATTCTGTGCTCGTTGATAGCCGGATCGCATTGAGTTCAACTCGCGGAACATGGTGCCACACTTCTCTTTCCATCTAAAGGAACAGCGGTAAAATATGGATCGCAAACGAAATTTTCGTATGGCAACTAAGAACTCTAATAACTCACACTCGAATCTCATCTTTGCTTGTCACATTATGGGTGAGATCACTGGTGCTGCTACTACGTACAATACCAGGCACACAAGGAGGTGCAATCCCGCTTCGTGCCATCATCACACCTTCACGTCGGTATACCTCAAGCTCAGCACGAGCTTCGCTCAATTGGTTCTTCAACCTTTCAATTCGAGACTGAACTCAACAATAACAATGTGAGGGACTGGCGGATTATATATATATATA